>PITA01012827.1:0-60098 GCA_004023965.1 Spilogale gracilis
TGCGCCGTTGGGCTCCCTGAGGTTCTGTGGTGACCTCATCCTGCTATGCAGGTGCAAGGTCAGGCCTGCTTGTCTGTGGTGACCTCATCCTGCTATGTAGGTGCAAGGTCAGGCCTGCTTGTGTTGGCCTTCTTGAGCAGGTGCAAGGTCAGGCCTGCTTGTGTTGGCCTTCTTGAGCCATACCTCGGTCCCCAACACTTCCGAGGACTAGAACCCACGCCAGCACTTTTCCCGAGAAGCCACATTTGGTGGCTTTGGCAGGGCAACGGCCGAGCCTGAAAGAGGGGTGCGGACCAGATGACCTCTTGAGATGCACTTTTATCCTATAATCATCATCGGTCGTGAAGGGCCAATCCTCAGCTAGCCCCTTCTACCCCAACTCTAACAGTTGGGCTGGATTCATTCTTCCCACCATTATTTACTGGGTGCTAGGCATTATGCTAAGTGCTGGGGATACAGCAGAGAGCAAAACAGATAATCTTTGTCCATGGGCATCTTAACAGCCTCGTAGGGGTCAGGGCAGTGGTGGGCTGACCCAGGAAGAACAAATGGTGACTATTACAAAGGGTGAAGTACAAGAATGAGCTGCATCAAGAAAGGGAGAAGGTAAACATAGCCTCTGACTGCTCAGAACCCCCACCCTCACACATGAGCTCCTTCTAGCCTGGCTGTTAAACACCTAGCCTCTGGAGCAATCTGCCTGGGTTCAAGTTCTGCCACTTGATAGCCCTGCGACCTTGGGTAAGTTGTATGACTTCTCTGAGGCTCAGTTTTCCCACCTGTAAATCATAGGAGTCCCCATGAGAGGGCTGGGATGAGGTAATGTCCATAGAGTCTAGTTTGGTGCCTGGCACCCATCAGGCACTTGAGAAATGGACAAGGGTAGCTAGGGGTTCATCTTAGCAAATGTTTTCTCTGGTGGCTCTGGAAAAAGCAGGGAAGAAGAAACGGGGATTTCAAAGCTTTCAGAATTAGAGGGTGGGTATCTGTGGGCCATCCCTTGCCCCTTTCCAAGCCAGATCCTGCCTCTTCCCATCATTGTCTGATCAGCTGTTCTTGATGTCCAGCTGCGTCCTCATTGGCATGGGTGATCACCCTGCCCTGCTAATTAACACCAGCCCCGTTAATGATTAAATCTAATGACTTTGACTTGGGGATGTGATGGAAAATTTCCCAGCCATAGTACAGGATGAAGGTAGGTTACCAGGAATAGGAGTGAAGGGCCCCCTGCGCTCTGGACGTGTTGTTGAAGGTTGATGGCTGGGTAGGAGGGGGGTCAGGGTGGGGACAGATGCTGGTTTTTTCCCTTGGGGCTGCTCAGCAGGGGAGGGTGAATTGAGGGGTTCATGTGAAAATTATAGCCAACCCTCCTCCCCCATTCCTCCCAGGCTTGGCAGAACGCACTGTGCCCCAGCCCAAGCCTTGGCATTGCTCTTGCTAGAGGTTGGTTGATTGCAGCTAGAGCAAGGACGGGTGGGAGATGGTGGGTTAGTGTCCCAGGGCTGCTGGAACAAAGTGCTCCTAAGTGGGTGGCTTAAAGCAGCAGGAACTTATTCTGTCCCAGTTCTGGAGGCTAAGAGTGTGAGATCAAGGTGTGGCAGGGCCAGGCTCCCTCTGAGGGCTCTTGGGAAGAATGACACTTTGCCTCGCTCAGCTTCTGGTGGCCCCCAGTGTCCCTTGGCTTGTGGTAGTGGCACCCTGATGCCTGCCATTGTCTTCACATGGCGGTCTTCCTGCTGCTCCTCTCTGTGTCACATCCTTTTTTTTATGAAGACTGTAGTCTTTGCATTGGGGATCCACCCTAACTCCAGGATAATTTCATCTCAGGCTCCTTAATTAATTATATCTGCAAGGACGCTGTTTCCAAATAAGGTCACATCTGAGGTTCTGGGTGGACGTGAATTTTTTGGAGATGTTGTTCGCCCCACGGTAGATAGTGAGAGTGCCTGGCAGGGAGGGAGCCGGTGTTTACCACCCCTCTACCACCCACCTCTCCCCTGCCCTGTGCTGAGGCCGGCATCTACGTCTCCCTCTCTCTCCCTGGGTAGTGTGAGTGCTCAGGAACTCTGGGAGCTGCTGGCCTGGGTCTCAGGAGACCTAGAAAGGGAGGCTATTAGTGGAAAGAGGTGAAGGGATGGGAGCAGGGGTGTTCTAGATTGGAGAAAAGAAGATTGAGGGGACTTTGAAGGGAAAATCCTGGGTCCTTATAGTTTAGTACTATTGGAGGGGAGAGTGTAACCCACATTATATATCGCACGTATTATGTGTAATCTATTATATGTATTATATATTTTTTATAATATTCTATAGTATTTGACAACCACATGTCATGTGATAAAAAAATGAAATTCAAGTTTGATTTCCTGATGAGTTTGATTCATGATACAGTCCTTTATACTTTATTGGGCTGCTGGGCAGGGATAATTTTTTCCCTTGCTCTTGGGTAAAAACCCAGGAAAGATTCTTAACTATTTTGCTTGCACTCAAGTAAGAGACAGGCATTGAGCACTGATCAGAAATTAGAACAGCCAGGCTGGTACACGACTCAAAACTCGAAACTACTTACTATTACTGCTGGGCAGCCAGTTGGGCCCTGCTTTAGTTGGAGCTGGTGAATGGGGCGAGTGGCTAGCTTCTGCCCGTCTGTTATATTCTGCCTCCTCTTCTGACCCGCACAGCCGCATCCCCCCCCCCCCCCCCCCCCCCCCCCCCCCCCCCCCCCCCCCCCCCCCCCCCCCCCCCCGCCCTTGCCCTCCTTCCCCCACTGCCACGTCAGGTCAGGCTCTGTGCTTGAATAAGCTTGAGGATTCTCTCCCTCTTGCCCCTTGCCTTTCACAGGATGTCATTTCCCAGTGAGGTATGCTAGGGGCGATGGGCCCTGGCCCTTTTCTTGGAGAGCTTTGTCTGCAGCCCTATTCACTGTGTTCCCTTACTTCTGGAACTGAGCCTCCTTCCCCAGCTGTTGGAGACCTTTTGTCCCTTGAGGTAATGCTATTGGACAGCGCCCAAGAGGGATGCAGGGGGATATGCTTGTTTTTCTCCCAGGACCCAGAGCCAATCTGTTCTCTGCCAGGCAGACGAGCCCCTGGCATCCCAGAGCACGGGCCCTGTCAGCCTGTCCACAGGGCAGTTTCTTGGTCCTTCGCTCTCCTTCTAAACTTCTGGGTGGCACCCAGGCTCCAGACACTCTGCCCTCAGCCCTAGGGGCCACACACTCAGCTCTTGGGGTAACTCCATTAGCAACCGCTAGGTTTGTTCTAAGGTGGGTAGGCCCCTTTCCCCTTCCTTGGGAGAGGAGAGAAGGGGTGCATAGCACAGCTTTATCCATAAGGTGCCTCCCCAAAAGATCTTCCCTTCTAGCTATATTATGATTTTTTAAAAAAGATTTTATTTATTTGGCAGAGAGAAACACAGCCAGAGAGGGAACACAAGCAGGGGGAGTGAGAGAGGGAGAAGCAGGCCTTCCGCCGAGCAGTGAGCCCGATGTGGGACTCGATCCCAGGTCTCCAGGATCATGACCTGAGCTGATTGGCAGTTGCTTAACCAACTGAGCCACCCAGGCGCCCCATGATTTTTTTTTTAATCCTTGATCTGGCTGAGGTAGTCAGAAACTAATTCTTAAAAATCTCCTTTGAAATTTGTCATATGATGATTTGGCACTTCACATGTCATCTATTGGGAGCATCTGGGTGGCTCAGCAGGTTAAGCCTCTGCCTTCAGCTCAGGTCATGATCCCAGGGTCCTGGGATTGAGCCCTGCGTCAGGCTCCCTGCTCAGCGGAGAGCCTGCTTCTCCCTCTCCCTCTGCCTGCTGCTCTGCCTACTTGTGATCTCTATCGCTCTGTCAAATAAATAAAAACCTTAAAAAAAAAAAAAAAGATGTCATCTATTGGGGGTGCCTGGGTGGCTCAGTCGATTAAGCACCTGGCTATTTCGGTTCAGGTCATGATCTCATGGGTCGTGGGATGGAGGTCCTCCCACCCCCACTGCCAGATCAGGTCAGGCTCTGCGCTTGAATAAGCTTGAGGATTCTAGCCCTCTTCCTCTCCCCCACCCCCTCCCATGCTCACTCTCTCTTAAATAAATAAATATTTCATCTACTGTACTTGGTGCTTACTTGAAATTCTAATTTTAACAGCTTGCTGCAAAAAGCATCTGGGACAGTTAAGATTGTCCCAGGAAAGGGGCCATCAGGTTCTAAATCCAAAGGGGCAACTTCTGTGTGTCAGGGAACCTGGGAAGGGGACACCCAACAAACGGCCTAGAGCCCGAATGGCCACCAGAGGGCAGCAGATTCTACTTCCAAATCGTTCTCTTCCTCGTACTGGTTGGAATTAGTTTCTCCTTCAGTTCCTCAAAGCCAGGTAGTGCCCAGCCGTCTGCCACGTACAGGGGCTCAGCTCTCCTGGTATCTCAACTGGTTCCCCAGAGGTGGGCCTGCTTTCTGACTTTCTGCTGTCTAACTACTTTTTTTCTGCTTGAAGTATCAAAAATGTCAGTCTGAGCTGAGCAGGAATGGCCATTCTCTGAACACCTGCATTGTAATGGGCCTGAAGATTGAGCTGCGTTTTCTTCCCAGGAGAAGCCTAGCCGGAGAGGGAGAATCGTGAGCAGACACGAAGAGCTGCAAAAAAGCAAATGCTGGGGAGGCAGAAATGAGGGCTTTATATTGAACACACAGGTGTGGAGAGCAACGTGGGGGGTGCCAGGGACAGGGCTGGGGGGAATGGGGACAGGTGGTCAAAGGTACAAACTTTCTGTTATGAAGGATGAGTATGTTCTGGGGATGTTGTGTATTTGGAATTAGCTAATTAGCTAAGAGGGTAGATCTTTTTTTTTTTTTTTTTTTTAAGATTTTATTTATTTATTTGACAGAGAGAGATACAGCAAGAGTGGGAACACAAAGCAGGGGGAGTGGGAGAGGGAGAAGCAGGCTTTTTGCTGAGCAGGGAGCCCGATGCGGGGCTTGATCCCAGGACTCCGGGATCAGAGACCCCAACTGAAGGCAGATGCTTAACGACTGAGCCACCCAGGCACCCCTAAGAGAGTAGGTCTTAAAAGTTTGTATCTCTCTCTCTCTCTCTCACACACACACACACACACACACACACACAGACACTCAGTGTTGTAACTCTGTGAGGTGATGGGTGTGCTAACTACACTAACTGAAGTGAACATTTCCCAGTGCATACTTATATGAAATATAATGCTATATATCATATACACAATGCTATATATTGATTATATCTCATTAAAGCCAGGAGGAAAACAAATAAGGGTTTAAGAGTACTGAAGAAAGAGTAGGAGCTGGAGAAGCCTCCTGGAGGAGGGGAATTGGGGTTAGGTTCCCCCCCACGGATGAATAGGACTTTGGAGCAGAAGAATTGAGAATAGGGGCAGGTAGCAGAAGGTGGGGGGCTGTCTGGGATGTGGTGGGGACCTTTGGGAAAATTCCATTTCTGCTACTGGCAGAATCAGACCTTCCTTTCCCACTCCCCAGTCTCCAGGAAGCGGGCCTGAGGCTGGATAGTGGCAGGATTTTATTGAACATGGAGGATTGGAGAAAATGGGGAGGATGGGCGCCTTGAGCTCCTCAGAGGAAAAAAATGCTCGAAGGAGTTCATGTTGTTTAGCTGGGATTAAAGAAGACTCAGTGGGGGCACCTGGGTGGCTCAGTTGGTTGGGCGACTGCCTTCGGCTCAGGTCATGATCCCGGAGACCTGGGATCGAGCCCCACATCGGGCTCCCTGCTCAGCAGGAAGCCTGCTTCTCCCTCTCTCACTCCCCCTGCTTGTGTTCCCTTTCTCACTGTGTTTCTCTCTGTCAAATAAATAAATAAATAAAATCTTAAAAAAAAAAAAAGAAAGTATCTTTAAAAAAAAAAGAAGACTCAGTGGTGGGGTGATTTTGGCATAATGGGGTAGGTGAGGGCCTCGGCTTGGGAGGGAGTCAGATGGGTGTTGGAATGAATCCTGGTTCTTCCAACACCCGAGTGACCCTGGGCTGATTGCTTTGCTTCTCAAGCTTTTATCTTAATCTGTGGAATGGGAATAATCACTCCTGCATGCTAGGGGTACTGTGAGTATTGATTGGGATAATAAACATAAATGCTTAGCACAGTGCCCAGTAAGTGCTGGCTAAATGGTAGCATTTATTACTGGGGTGGTAATTACCTTCAGTTGTCACATGGAAACAAGCAATGTATTTGTGCTGCTCCGGCAGGCTGAACTAGCCAAGCAAGCAAGGGACTTGGGCTGGCTGGGAGGAAGGATTCTCTCCCCATCAGAGTCACCCCACCTGAAAGGGGCTCTGTGTGAGGAGATATGTGTGGCTGCACGCACCTAAGAGGCTGTCCAGGGTATCCTTCCACTGGGGCCCAAACCTGACCTTTATGGGTTCTTTCTTGTTCGATTCTTTGGGATCCTGGGTTGTGCTGAAACTATGCATTAGAGTCAAAGAATGGAAGACTCTAGGACTCACTCTGAAGGAGAAGGGCCCCAGGAACAAGGGAGATGGAGCTGGTGGTGAAGAGAATCAGTGCCTCTCTGGGGCTTGGGCCAGATTACCCAAGGTCTTAGCTATCCAGTCTTCTCAGGTGAGGGGAGGCATGTGGGAGGCTCTGTGGAGGTTGTCTCGTCCCTCATCCTGCCTCCATGTGGTAGAATTCCATTTTCTGTATTGGAAGTTTGGGTGTGTGTGTGGGGACTTTTTTTTAAGACCCTTCCCTCACTTCCAATAAAAAAGTCCCCATTCTGGGCGTGCCCGGGTGGCTCAGTCATTGGACATCTGCCTTCAGCTCAGGTCATGATCCCAGAGTCCAGGAATCGAGCCCCACATCGGGCTTCCTGCTCAGCAGGAAGCCTGCTTCTCCCTCTCTCACTCCCCCTGCTTGTGTTCCCTCTCTAGCTGTGTTTCTCTCTGTCAAATAAATAAGTAAAATCTTAAAAAAAAAAAAAAAAGTCCCCATTCTGGGGTCTCCCTGCCTGTGCACGTGTTGAGAAGCACTTCCTGAGACATAATCTCATGCTTCCTCATGGCGGTGTCTGGGCCTCTGATATGTACGATATTCTGTGTGAGGATGGTCTTCTCCTTGCCTCGGCATTAATCCCTCAGATGCTGGGAAAGGAACCCTGGGCCTTTGAGCAAGAGCTGCACAGGATCTCTTCTTCCCAACCACTCTGAGGGTTGGAGCCCTGTATCTGCCACCACTTTCCCATGCCGCTTTCCACTGGAGGAGAGGACTTTGCTCCCTTCTTCACAAGGGGTGAATGTGGCAGTGAATGTTTTGAGTCTCTCTCTGTTCCTAACTTGTTCCTCCTAGGAAAGGAGTAGCTAATTTCCTTCCTTCCTTCCTTCCTTCCTTCCTTCCTTCCTTCCTTCCTTCCTTCCTTCCTTCCTTCCTTTCTTCCTTCAATTCACTCACAATTTCAATTCAGATTTATTCATTGAACTCCACTTGCCCAGTAATTACTGTTCAGGATACTAGAGAGAAATGATGAATGCTAATTATTGACACGTTCCAGGTTTCATAGAATTTACATTTTTGTGAGATAGAAAGTATATAAACAGGTCAACAAATGTATAAATAAGATAATTTCAGGATGTGGTAAGTGCTGTGACGGAATAAGCAGGGTGAGGTGGCAGGAGTGACTGATGGGAGGGTAGATGGGGGTGGGCGCTGAGTGGGTGGCCAGGGAAGATGCCATTTCCACAGAGTCCTGAAGGATAAAGGGGAGTCAGCTAAGCAAAGAGCAAGAGGAACCATGTCCTAAGGAGAGGGAACAGCAAGGATCAAAGTCCTGAACTGGGAAATGATGGTGTGTCCCAGGATCATGTCCAGGATGCCTGCATGGCCACGAAGTATTGAGATTGAGCAGGAGAGTGGAATGAGATGAGCTTGGAGGAATAGGTGGGAAGCAGACCAAGCCAGGCCTATAGGCTTTGGTGAGAGTTAAGATTTTATTTTAAAAGCAACTGAAAAACAACTGTGATCTTTTCAGCAGCAAACAGACTGATGCAATTTGATATACTTCAAAAAGATCACTTGTGTAAATGCTGAATGGAGGATGGGTTGGGGGGGTGAGGGTGGAAGCAGAGAGGTTAGTCTGGAGGCCACTGCAGAGATCTAAGAGATAGATCATGCTGGTGAAACTAGGGTGGTGGTGTGGAGATGGAGAGGGGATGAAGTCATGATATATTTTGGAGAGAGAGTCTAAGGTTCTGTTGATGTGGGGATTGAGGGAAAGGCAGAAATCAAGATTGACTTTTAATTGATTATATGAGGTTATATTTAATGAAATAGGAAGATGAGATGGACAAGTATATGAAGATATTGGTTTAGAGTCTTGATACCATGACTTAAATGGAAGTTAAACAGTGGTGTTATGGTGGCTTCACAATATTGAAGACTCAGGTTCTTTCTATATTGTAACTCTTTCTTTTACTAAGTACCAAGGTACCAAGGTCAAGGACTGAGAAGCCAGAGTGTTGGAGAGGTCATCTCTATGAGTGGACCACCATGAGGAATGTTGACAGAGGGGAGGAAGAGGAGGAGCTGAGGTTATCAGTGAATGGAGGGGGGTGGTTGGGAGAAGGGGTAGCCTGTGTTCACAGCTTCCAAGGAGGGGAGGTTTAGAAGTTGGAAGGAGGAGCAGTTGTGTAGAAGCAGCCTCCCCTTCCTATGTGCTGGCTCTGAGGTAACTGGTGGTAAAAGGGAAAGCAGCTCACACTTGAGAGCCTTGTAGAGGTTGTGGGATTCTCAGGAAACCTCTACACTTAAGATTAACCAATAGAGAGAACACTCAAAACAAGACATGGCACTATCAAGGAGTTTGCTGATCATATGCTGGGAATTCTAGAAGGTACACTGAAGGTTCTGGGAGGGAGGCTGAGAGAGAATCGGTTTGGGTTTGGGAGATGGGAGTCTGGATAACTGGGTCCTGGAGGCTTTGGCTTGGCCTTGGTGATATTGAGGGAAAGACTAGGTGTGGCAGGAGGGACTCGGTTGCCTGCCTTCCTCTGAGAGCATTGGGGACAGAGTATTGATCTTAGTACTTAACTGGATGGTGTGGGGCCTCTGGCAACTGATTTCTGTGGTACCAAGGCCTAAGGGGTATGGGTGGTGGCTGGTCCCATGGGAGTAGGATACATACATTAGCAAAATAATGGCCCCGAAGATGTCCATGTCTTAGTCCCCGGAACCTGTAACTATATTGGCTTTCATGGCAAAGAAGAAATAAGGTTTGGGATGGAATTAAGGTTGCTAATCAGCCATCTTTAAAATAGGGAGTTAATCCTGGATTCTTTGGGTGGGTCCAGTGTAATCATAAGGAATCTTAAATGTGGAAGTGTGATTCAGGAGAGAGGACCAGATGGATGGCAAAGTGAGAAGGGCTTGGCTGGCTCTGAAAATGGGGGAATGGGACTGAGAGCCAAAGAATGTGAGTGGTCTCTAGAAACTGGAAGGAGCCCAGAAATGGGTTCTCCCCTGAGCCTCCAGAAAAGAATACGGCCCTCTGGACACCTTGATATTAGCCTCATGAGACCCATCTTGGGTTTCCAACCTCTAGAACTGCAAGATGATAAGTCTGTGTTGTTTTTAGCCAGTACGTTTGTGGTAATTTGCATTTAGAAATTATAACTTGAAAACTACTACAAATTGAAGTTTTGCCTATTCCAGGCAGCGGATCCCTCCTGCATGGTAGGGTGCTACGGCAGCTGGGGAGACAACATTTCCTGGACACGTTTCACCAGGGAGTGCAGTTCATGTGTTAATGGGAATGTTCCTAAATAACGTCACCTCTGTCTCTGCTGCCCTCCCAGGATGCAAACACACACATCTGGACAAGGCTTCCCCTCCACCCCCCCACCCCCGCCTTCCCCTGGGGCATGTCTGTTCATTCCCTCTCTGTTTAGTGGCTCAGGCAGAGAGGAAGTAGAGGGGGCCCCTTTTGGACTTGTGTCTTGATTGCATTCTTTAGTTGGGCTTGCCAGAGAGGTCAGAGTGCTGTGAGTTGTCTGGCATTTTCTGGCCATTAATAACATTGATACTCTGCTCTCCTTTTTGCCCCTGTTCTTGGGGCAACTTCTCCATTGGTTTCTCCTTCTCCTGATTCAGGCCTGATTGCCGTGCTGGTGAGCCTTGGCACTGAAATCGGGGACTGGTCTAGGGGCGCTCCAGCACAGTGGATTTTGACAGGCAAAAGCTTCGAAGGTAGCTTTATAAGTACAGCTGAATCAGGAATGAAAGTGCTGCAATTTCATGGGGGCACAGAGCACGAGACAGTTAAATTTTGGCTTCAGATTATTTGTGCTAATCTTTGGTGAGTGATGCTCACTTGACTGTCCCACATCCTGACTGTCTACTTTGTTTTAAACTACAGTTAGGATGCCAGAGGGAAGCATGGAGCGATTTTATTTATGGCCTGCCCACAGGCTCCTAAAATTATTTCCTGCCACACAGTCTCAAGTTGGCTCTGGGTTGTACATTTGTTAAGTCGACCCTGACCTCTGACCTCAGAGGCCCACTGTGGGATTAACCACATGAATGTGGTGGACTTCATACAGATAAAAAGTACCAGGACCCCTTATGTGGAGGAAACACCAATGTGGATGAAAAAAAAAAAATCAATGAAATTATTACAAACCTGAAGGGTGGGAGAAAAATGAGCGAATCTTGTACCTGGAACACTGTGTCTCTAGACGTCAGACTTAAGGAATCAAGGAGACATGGGGTGCATGTGAGATACAAGTTCTGGTTTGAGAGTGAGAAGAATCAGTAGGAAAGGGAAAGAAAAGAGAAGGATGTTCTGTTAACTGAGCTGGAGAAAAAGACAAGATTTTCTTGGGAGAGGTTGAGTTCATAGGACCATACCTGAGGTATATTAAAAGAAAAAGGAAATGTCTCCCCATCTAAATGCTTTTAAGGACCAAACCAGAACAGAGCTGAATATTCATTCATTTCTGGATCAGGGAGGATGACTGGGGGTGAGAGGGATGTAATAAGGATGCAAAGCGGAGTGAGGCCGCTAGAGGGCGCGCCGACCCGGAAACCGGCGCTGACAGCGGCTGACTGAACAGGAGGGTCGGGGTGGGGGCAGTTTAGGGGCGAGCTCTGTGACTATTGTTAGGTTAGTTTCAAAGCTACAGTTCTTCAGGGGGCGAGGGCTGAGGGAGGTACTGCCCATGCCCTGAAAGGACATGCCCAGGAGTCCTCCTTCCCCACACATAGTTACTGAAAAGATGAAACATACATTAAGGCCAGTTCATGCAGGAAAGCAATAGATCTCGTTACATCTGAGTTATATTAGGATGATTGGGAGCATTGTTTTAAGTTTTTAAATACAAGATGACAGAAAGTGTTAAGCACCCCGCTTTGACAGAAGAGGCAGTAGTCATGCTCCTCACCCTCTAGAAAACAATGCCTGAATTAATGTCTCCATGGTGGGACCTGGGCTCGAAGCTGCTGGGGCTGGGTGCCTGCCTTCCAGAGTGTTTTTCTCTTGCATTTCGAATCCTCATTAAAGGTCTGTCAGCCTCCCCGCAAAAACTCACAAGGTTTTTGGGCACATAATTGCCCAGGGGCCTGAGAATATGCTTGTGTTTTAAGTCTTGTTGGTGTGCAGCGGGTGCGTTTGTATTAGTCTGTGTCCCAGTCACTCTTGGAAAAAGAGGGACCAGTGAGCTATTTAGGGATGGGTTAAGACAACTTTGGAGCTGCTGGAGGAATGGCTTATGGGTCACTGGGGACCAGGCTAGTCCACAGCCTTGCCCTTGATTGGGGAGGGGGATGGTGGTGGTGGGGAACCTCCCCCCTGGCTGTGGGTAAGACAGGGTGAGCCAGGCTGAGAAGTTCCCAGTGGCGGCAGCCTTTGCAACGATGTCTTTGTGACCCCACCCTGTCTCCAGGCATAAGAGCCCTGTCCTTGACTCCCCAAGCTCTGGCTCTCCATCCTCCTCATTCTCCCCAGCTCTGAGGTCTCCCCACAGTCCCTCCTACTGTCACCCCTTCGAGGTCTGGAAAGGTGGCTCCCACCAGGTCAGGGAGAGGAGGGAGGCACAGGGTCTCACCCCTACCCACACTGTGGGAAGCTGAAGTCACAGGGAGGGTGTGTGCTGACCCTTCCCTTCAAAGCCCGACCTTATTCCACCAACAGGTGGAGCAAGACAGAGGACACTCTCTCCAGCCCATCCCAAGAGGTCAGAGAGATTTTTCAGGTGGGGAGGCCCAGCCAGAGCTCTGGGAGTCATTTGGGGAAATGGAGAACTGACCTTGTTGTCAATGGATATTCCTTAGAAACAGGGATGTCCAGGGAAATGGACAAAGCTAGTTTCTTTTGGAATGAGACCTCCTGGCTAAGAATCAGCAGAACAGGACATTAAAAAGGGAAAATTTTGGTCTTTTCATTTTGTTGCATTTTCATATAAAAGAAAGTGTATTTAAAATTTGCTGTTCGTTACTTTTGATATTAGGAGGGAAAATAGATTCAAATTGAGAGCAGTTTTTGGTTGCTGGAATTGAATTATTTGATATTTTATGATGTCAGCTCATGGTTGTTTAGTCACCTGCAGGCGAGCTGTCCTGAGCAGCGGGACTCAGGTGGCTGGAGAGAGGAGATGGAGTTTTAGGGCACAGAATGGTCCTGGAGTCCACCTCTGACCTTTCTGGACCCCTTGAGAGGCCTTGAGGGGCAAGAGTAATCTGGCCACCCTACCAATTCCAGAAGGTTCTATAAAGAATAGTGGTGAGAACCTGTTACTTGATTTCTTCATCTGAAAATGGGGATAACATTTTTTGCTTTGTTTTGTTTTGTTTTTTGCAAGGATTAAGTGGGTAAGTATGCAGAAAGCACTTAGAAACTTATTTCTCCATTTCCTGTTTGGATATGTATTTCTTATTTTCTCCTGCCACAGTTGGGGCTATAAGAATCAGTGGGCCATATGATGTGGTCGCTTTGTAGGTCACAAATGGCCAAATATCTATGATTGGGAAACTGCTCTGATGCGCAGCTGGTCTCACCCCATCCTTCCCCCCCATCGCTCCCCCCCATCCTTCCCCCCACCAATACACGTGTTGTTGGTTGCAGATCGCAGGCCCACCTGTTAAGCCCCAAGGGTTGAGAGAAGAGAACTCTATCCCGAGTTGAGGGCTTTCCCTCTTAGATGTCACCTCTCCAGAGGAGCAACTTGGAGAGAATACTTCCCCGTCTATTTTCTCACTTGTTGCTTACTCTCCTTTGGTGATAGAGGAGATGATCTTATGGGTGAGAACCCCAGAGTAGCTTCTCCAGCCCTGTCTCTTTTTTGGTCTGTGAATTGGGAGTGGGGTGAGGTGGGATGGGGTGGGAGTCGGAGGATGGGGTCAGAGTAGAAGGCCTCTTTGGCTTGGGGTCTCCTATCCAGGTTTTTTTTTTTTTTTTTTTTTAAGATTTTATTTATTTATTTATTCGACAGAGAGAAACACAGCCAGAGAGGGAACACAAGCAGAGGGACAGAGAGGGAGAAGCAGGCTTCCTGCCAAGCAAGAAGCCCGATGTGGGGCTCGATCCCGGGTCTCCAGGATCATGACATGAGCCAAAATCAGTCGCTTAACCAACTGAGCCACCCAGGTGCCTCTCCTATCCAGTTTTAAGAGAGAGCCCTGCATTATGGGTTTATAGAACCTCTGTGCAGTCATTAGTAAGGCGGCTAGCTTTCTTTGATCCCTGTTAAGTCATGACCTTCATTTCATTCTTTGTATTGGTCTGAACTGTAGGGTCAGAAGGAAGAGTCTGGGGCTTTTAGTCTCCAAAACACTTCCATTTTCCTAATCTAGTCTTCTCAGGAAACTTCTCAATTCCTTCCTAAACGTCATAATGTCTCATCACCTTCCTCTATCATTTTGGCAAGACTTTATGCCTTGTCTTAAGCTACAGCCTGTGAAACACCCATCACATAACTTTCTATCTAGGGAGATGTTTTTGGTGCAGCTGTGAGTGTGTCTTTGTATTGGGGGGGAAAGTGGGTAAACTAGGGAAAACAGGCAGGTGGAAACTTTCTTTCTTTTTTTAAAAATATTTTATTTATTTATTTGACAGAGAAAAACACAGCGAGAGAGGGAACACAAGCAGGGGGAGTGAGAGAGGGAGAAGCAGGCTTCCCGCCAAGCAGGGAGCCCGATGTGGGGCTCGATTCCGGGTCTCCAGGATCATGACCTGAGCCGAAGGCAGTCGCTTAACCAACTGAGCCACCCAGGTGCCCCTGGTGGAAACTTTCTAAACTAGAAGAAAGCAAAGGAAGGAAGGAAGGAGATTATTTTATTTGCTTCCAGCTCGGAACACACGTCCAGATTCTCCTGGGTGCGTGCAGTCCCAGGCCTGCCTTGCCTTGCAGTAGGTCGGTCACTCTGTTGGTCTTCAGAGTATATCTTTTTGTATGCTCTGGGGGTAGGACAATAGACATCAGAGGTGCCTCAGAATTGGAAAAACTCAGTCATCCACCTGTCTTTCTTTATTCACATTCAGGCTTTTGAAGCTTTGTGCCAGGAAGGGCGGGGGGCAGGGACCGTAATAGCTATATTCTGTTATCCCACAGTTTCCATTCTGCCGCCTTATCTTCTCTTGAGCGGTCAGTCTTCCTTCCACTTGGAAGACAGAAAGAGATTCTTCTTTTCCCATTCTCTTCTCTCCCCATTGAGTCCCATATGCCTTTACAGTGAACACTGGCCAGGGTTTGGGGGAGTTTGGCACATGTTAGGTAGAGGAGTATGGCATGTGGTAGACACTTGGTGGGTATTTGGTGAGTGAGTCAATGGGAGCAACCCACCCTGAGGTGAAGCAGGAGTCTTGGCAGATGGGGATGTAGAGGAAGGGAGGTGGAGAGAAGACAAGAGGGGTCAGGATGGGGGCGTGGAGTTCACAGACAGGAGGTGTGCCAGGAGAGGAATGCAAGGGGGCTCCGAGGACCAGTCGAGTGCAGGACATTGGAAGGTCAGTGAGGAGAAAGTTTCCAGAAGGGGTAACTGTGTCCACTTCTGCAGAGATAGCCAGGGGAGTAGGGACCAGAAACAGCCACCAGGCTTGTTGCTGTCAGTGATTTGGGGTTGGCAGGTGCGAAAAGGCAGATGGCAGGAGTGCAGGAGGGTGAGGGAGCACGGAGGCAGTGGACATGAGGAGGAGGAGGGGCAGCTTGAGGGGAGTCAAGACCTCACAAAGGGTACTTTGGGATGTGAAGACTTGAGTGGGTTTGTAACCTGAGGAGAAGTTCAAAATTAGAGTGACAGGGTAACTCAGGAGAATCCTAGCAGAGTGGGAGCCCCCAGCCTGCTTCCTGGCCCAACAAAGCCACCACAGAGCCCAGCGTGGGATGCGGTCCTTCACTAAGGAATGTGAGGGGCTGAGAGCTGAGGGTCACCGCAAGCGGAGTGCGGGGGCCGCAGACACAGGCTGTGGCCCAGCCTGGGATCAGGCCTCCTTAATGCTGGGCCTCATGACTTCGTAGGCATGAGGGAGTAGGCTTTTCAGATAGTTCATGGTCTCTTTCATGGTTTTGTCCAGATTCTTCCCAATTTTATGGCTGAACTTTGCCAGTTTTCCCTCTGGGGTGGTTGCTGGGAAATATTGGGAAAGAAATGTCAGGATGAGGCCAGGGGCCCCATGCCTCCCCCACAATCCAGCCACAGCCTCCACGGCACCATCACAGGGCACAGGGAGTCAGTGGGTCCTTTGAGTCTCATTTACCTTTAATTCTTGTTCCACTGCATCTTCCTTATTCTTTCTAACCCCAGCTTCCCCCCCCCCCCACAGTAGTGTTGGGCCCCTGCCTTTTCCTGTTAAATGCCCTCCCTCCCAGCTTCTACCCCTCTGCCCTGGCTCCTACCAGCACTCGGAGTGAGTTTCATAGTTTCTTGCGACTGAGGGGCAGCATTTCTGAAACTGGCCTCCTGGGGGATGGGTGAAGCAGCTTGAGATTTTGATTCTTTGTTTTTCTCATAGGTTTGATCACATCTTCCCCTTCAAAGCGCAGTTCTTCGCTGGGGATGGGAATTTCCTCAGAAGCATTTTCCATGGAGACAGGATTCTTTTCAGGGATCAACGAAGTAGCTGGGACTGAGGAGAGAGAGGGAATGAGGGGCAGAGAAAGAGCTCATAGTAAGAAACAGCCAGCTGGCACTGGGCCATATCCTTTAACATGCAGAGTGGGTCACAGTTGAGTCATTGCCCGATTGGTGTAGACCAGAATTGGGGTCCCACACCAGCATCCAAATCTATGAGCACTTGAAAGGCACATCCTTTATTCTGAATGCCTTTGAATAGGAAATCCACTTCTAGCAAATTCACCAGCCTCCTCATCTCAGGGTGAGCTAACACTCCCCACTTGCTACCATCTGGGGTTGAGATGTAGCTCCTATGCCCGTCTTTAATGACAATCCAGCATGAAATGTTGTTCAAATTGTTCCTGGCCCCTAGGTGTTGGGCATTTAGCACAGCTGAAGGGATTAAGGTCCACCACCAGGAGGGATGGACTTTGCTGCATTTCTTCCTCATGTGGGGAAAATTCACCATTTGCTGGCCATCTTTTACTACCACCATCTTATTCTAAAGGTTGCCAGCATGAGACTTACAGGCATCTATGGGCTGAGCCTCCACGTGGATTTCATCTTCAGGCTCTGAAAAATAAGAGGCCAAAATCTCCAGAGGTCTTGAGACATTTAACATGGGAGTGGGAGATGCTTCTATGTAACCCCCACCCCCGCCAGCACGTCCACCTTCCTTATCCTGCTCCAGGTCTTAGCGCTTCTAACGAACTATGCAATTTATTTAATATGCTAATAATCATCTGTTTCTTTCTCCTGGAAGGAAATGTCAATGATGACTGAGTTCTCTGCATTTTGTTCATGTAGCCCAAGTGCCTAGAGCTGTGTGTCTGGCACAGAGTACGTTTTCAATAAATAACAGTTAAATGAATGCGTGTGTATGTCTTGCCCTCATTGTTACTGAGGGAGACAGGGAGGCCCAAAGGACAATGGCTCTGCCTGAAGCATCCAACCTCCTCAGAGGTTGGAATTGAATCTGAATGTCTGTTGACCCATAGTCCACCTTGATTTGGGTCCAGGTGGCTCCTCGGGCCCTAGCCCCCGGCTTTCTAGGGTACAGGATTCTGGGGGTCATGTGTCCTAGTCCCTTGCTTTCCTACCTCAGTCATCCTAGGTGTGCACTTTTTAAAAAATATCTTATGTATTTATTTGAGAGAGAGAGAAGAGAGAGAATACAGAGGGGAGGGGCAGAGGAAGAGGAAGAAGCAGACTCCCCGCTGAGCAGGGAGCCCAACACAGGGCTTGATCCCAGGACCCCAAGATCATGACCCAAGCCAAAGGCAGACATCCCACCCACTGGGCCACCCAGGTGTTCACTTTTGGTTATGCACCTCCAAACCTCTCCACACAGCACGTGACAAGGGTTAAGGAGAGCTCATCCTAGAGCTGAGGACTCCTCAGCTGACAGCTCAAAGACCTCTGAGGGACAAAGAAGAGTGTGATGGGAGCCAGACTTACTGTTAAGGACCGTGAGAGAGGCGGAGGCTAAGCTGGCCAGCAGCAGGATGGCAAAGCAGTTCATCGTGGAGCAGGGCCCCTCTGCCCTGGGGAGGCTGCTTAGCGTTGCTGAGGGGAGCAGCCTGGCAGGGACTTTATCTATCTTGGGGGTAGGGAGAGGCTCTGGGGAGCCTGGATCAGGACTGGATCCGGGAGCCTTCCAGATTCCCCCTCCCAAGTTCCCTATTCTGAATATATTTGTTTTGGGGAACTGGAGCTTCTAGGAAACCAGAACTTTCCTGGAAACAGGAAAGTGAGGCCCCTAGCCTTCCCCTGGCTTGAGTCATGCCAAAGGTGTGCTAGCCCCAGGCTCCATCATGGGAAGTCTTTGGAATAACTAAATGGGTGTGAATTTCTCTCCTTCATGGTACTCATTATTGGTATAATTTTATTTTTATTTGTGTGATCACTTAATTAATATCTACCTATACCCCAGGCGAATGGACCTTCCGTGATGGTGGGATTAGGTTTTTGCTTGCCATTGTTTTCCCAACACCTAGAAAGGAGCGGGTGATGGTAGGTGCCCAGAACATTGTAGCAGGATGAATGAAGGAAGGAAGGGCTTGGCAGTTACAGGAATGTTGGCTACATGCCAGGCGGTATATGGGTACCCATATAAAATGTGGGTATTTTATTTAATTATTTAACTCATCATGGTTGCGAGGTACGTGTTACTTATCAAGCCAAGAAAGTGATATTCACAAAGGTGAGGTGACTTGCACAGGATCACATATCTGGGTGGATTTGAACCCATGTTAGTCTGACTCCTAACTCTATGCCTGACAGAAGCAGGGTTTGGTGGCTCCGGAAGTGGTTGAGATGGAGCAGTGAGTTGCCCACGGGGGCATATGAGACGTGGTAGAGTATGCAACCCAGTACTTGGGGCTGGTCCTGGACCTCGGGCTGAAGTAGTTGATCTGTGCTCCCATCAGGTTAGAATTTTTTTTTAAAGTATTTATTTAAGGTCCAGTTAGTTGCCATACAGTGTAATGTAAGCTTCAGGTGTACAATATAGTGACTCAGCACTTCCAAATGTCACCTGGTGCTCATCACAGGTGCCCTCCTTAATACCCATCCCCTATTCCCCCATCCCCCACTGCCCTCCCTTCTGGTAACCATCAGTTTGTTCTCTGTAGTTCAGAGTTGGTTTCTTGGGGAGCATCTGGGTGGCTCATTTGGTTAAGCACTGGACTCCTGATTTGGGCTCAGGTCAGGATCTCAGCCCTGCCTCAGGCTCCGTGCTCAGCAATAAAATACATTAAAAAAAAAAAGAATCTGTTTCTTGGTTTGCCTCTCTTTCTCTCTCCCCCCTTTGCTTGTTTTGTTTCTTAAATTCTGCATATGAGTAAAATCATATGGTAATTGTCTTTCTCTGACTTATTTTGCTTAGCATAATACACTCTAGCTCCTTCCTTGTTGCTGCAAACGTTATTTCATTCTTTTTGAAATGGTGGCTGAATGATATTCCATTGTAGGTACAAAACACATCTTCTTTATCCACTCATTAGTGGAGGGGCACTCGGGTGGTTTCCATAACTTGGCTGTTGGTCATAATGCTGTTGGAAACATTGGGGTGCACATCTCCCTCTAAATTAGTATTTTTGTATTCTTTGGGTAAATACCAGGTTAGAATTTTTGATGATCTCTCTGGGACATGTTTTGGGATTGTCTCCAGGAAGGTGGGGGCTGCTGCACCCCAGACTGAACCTTGTGTCTTCAGCCAGGAGCATAGCTTGCTGTGCACAGTGCAGGGTGGGGGAGGGGTGTCCCACCCAGGGTGAGATCCCACCTGCAGCCCACAGACAGCTCTGTACTCTGTCAGCCAAGGGAAGCCTTCTCCCTCAAGCAGCAGCCGGAGGGAAGAGCCTAGGGGCTGGCAGTCATCTTTCAATTGCTCTCACCCTTCTCTCTCCTTGGGCAAGCCTGTGAAGTGAAGGAAGTTTGTTTTGGGCTCTCTCCCACCTCGCCTTTCTCTCCAATCCCCTCTTTCAGAAGCCTCCTCCTCTCCCACCGCCCAGGGCACTTCAGAACTGGGTGGGGACAGATGGGGCATTCACAGTGAGGACTGGTTTAGCCCTGAAGGCTTCTTTCCCAATACCCCCAATAACCCACAAGTTCCCGCCTCCTGCCTCCGACGTTTGCACACTAGGCTACTTCAGTAGTTTCTCACTGGACTCCGGCCTCTAGTCTGTCTCCATCGCTGTCCACCCTCCACGCTAACTCTGAGGGGTCTCCTGACACTCAGGCCATGGCTCTCCTCCAAAAGTCTTTATGGACCATCCTTTACCCTCAGGATAAAGCCCAATCCCCTTGGCCTTGCATTCCAGGCTTTCCACCTTTCCGACCTCATCTCTTTCTCCATGAATGACTCCCTGCTCCCTGAAGTATTCTGTGTGTTCATGCTGTTCCTGGCTCAGGAAAGCTCTTTCATCTCTGCCTACTGTCTTCCCATGTCACCGTGCACATGGGCTCTTACCCCCTCCCTGGAGCGAACCCAACCTGCTCACCCTTGTGCCTCCTTCAATTGGTCATCTCACCTCTGTGGCCCCGCAGTACCTTGTTCCTACCTCCACCTTTTCATTTTTTCATTCTGCTACTATTTATCAAGTGCCTGCCAGACTGCAAATTTTGAGGATGAAATGGTGAGTCAAGTCACCTGCCACTGGCCTTCCGCTATTATTGTCTAGCATTTATCATACTCTATGGTAATTCTCTGTTTGGATCTGTTTCTCCTACTGGTTAATTACCATTTTGAGGACAAGACCCATAGGTTATTTATCTCTGTACTCCAATTTATTTAGCACAGATCCTAACACTAGCTAAGTGCTCCAGCCTAGTAAATTGAACGAGTCAATTTAGTGTTCAAAGCTGGTCCCTGGGGGATATATTTACCTTTAGTGGGGAGGGAGGGACCTCTGAGAGGCCTTCTTCAGCAATTAAATATTTCAAAAGAATGTATTGAGTGTCTACCACACACCAGGCATGAACTAGGTCCTGGAGCTTCAACGCTGGGCAAAACAGACTTTGTCCCTGCTCTCCCAGGTAGGGTTAAATGCCATATAAAAATGTAAGCCACTCAGTTCCATGTGATTTTCAGATAAGCAGTGAATGATTTTTTTTAGTGTAACTATGACTCAAATATTGCATGGTACATACTTATACCCAAAATTTGCTTATTGTCTCTCTGAAATTCACATTTAACCAGTGTTCTGTATTTTATTTGCTAGCTATGGCAGTCTTGCCCTAGGGCTCCCGACCAGCCTCTAACGTCTACCATCTGTCCCTCCAAGAGCTCAGCCTCATCCTGTGCTCACGGTTAAGGATTCAGGCGTAGGTGAAAGATGGAGGACAGAGGTGTCAAAGACCACACACGTAGCTCCCTTCTGAGAAGAGAGGTCACAGTGGTTCTTTGCACATAAGTTCCAGACTTTGGTTAGATTAGTCCTGTTACTGTGACATCTCCTATTTGGTGAGGCAGTCAGGGTCTTATCTCAAGGTAATCCCCAACAGGCTGGGCATAGGAAGCCCAGTGGCTTCTGTGGAGGCCTGGGGGAGACCTATTAATTTCTAGTCCTCCCCATCGGAAGGTTCCAAACAAGTCAATAGGATCCCTCTCAGTGAATTTTGAATGTGAGATAGAGAGCAGGAAAACTCACCAAGATGTAAAAACAAGAGACACAGAGGAGGAGAAGAGGACAGAGATGCCAAACAGAGAGAGATCACCACTCATGGTCGGGGGTCCTGAAGTTATGGCAAGATGGCTGCTGCCAGAGCAGAAGCGGCTCCCAGACCAGGTTGTACCCTGCCTAGCATCTGATGAAGCCTCCTGAGATGCTTTCCTGATCTTCCTTTCTTCCCCTCCGTCACTGGATGTAACCTGAATGAGTCTTAAAAACCTGAAAAACCCATTTTATTAAAAAAAACATTAACTTTTAGTTAAGACACTTGCATCCAAATTCTGATCAACCGCCCCCTGACTGTATGGGCCTTGGGCAGCTGCTCTGCTCTCTGCTCCTCATTCTCCTTGATGAAGAGAGTAAAGGTCCACAGGGATGTCTACGGATCGCTAGGATTCCTCTTAACAGGATCTGACACTCCTCCGGTCAGGTGTAGGAGCTTCTTTGGAGATTATCATTAAAAGGAGGCGTACAGCATCACGCTGGTTAGTCTTGAATCTCAGGGTACCCCAGAATCAGCTGGGGAAACTCCCTCCCTCTCCACTTAACAGGTCTGGGATGCAGCCCAGGAATCTGCATTTTGAAACCAGTGTCCAGGGCAATTCCAGGGCAGAGGTGTCGAGGAACACACACTCCCTTTGGCTGACACAATGGCTTCTAGACAAAAGTGCAAACTTTCTTTTCTGAGAGGGATTTTGGGAGGCAGAGTCTTGTTTTGAGGGCGTGTGCCTGCGCGCGTCTGTGTGCGATTACTTTCGTGGCTGCTGGGTGGAGTGTTGTGGCGTGGTGAGAAGGAGGAGGAGACTCACATTCTGTGAGATCTGACCTTGAGCCAGACACACGATGAATTTAATTCTCCCACTAATGTGCATGGTGGCGTTGATAGCAGACTTGGAATCTGGCCTCAGAGAGGTCAAGTACATTCAGCAAGGGGATAGAGATGGCACCTGGCAGGACTGGGGTTGGAATCCAGATCTGTCTGGCTCTGATTTTGGTGCTCTTTCCACCAGGGCTGACCACCCCCATGAAGGATGGCAGAACAGTGACCATTAACACTTGCTTTCCTAGTGGGGCTCCATTTTACATATTCTGTGCTGTTTCTCACGCATCCATTGACTATCCTGAGAAATCAATGTTTCTTGCCTGTAAGGACCTCCTAGGCTGCTTCTCACCCCAGCAGAAGCAGGGGTCTGTTACTAGGACAGAGAGGAAAACAAGGCCATGCCAGGGTTGCTCAGAGGATAACGGAGCCAAAGGGAGGGGTCCACAATGGAGGTGGAGAGGAGGGCGTTCAGGAGGGAATCGGGGGCGCCTGGGTGGCTCAGTCCTTAAGCGCTTGCCTTCGACTCAGGTCATTATCCCAGGGTCCTGGGATCGAGCCCTGTATTGGGCTCCCTGCTCAGCAGGAAGCCTGCTTCTTCCTCTCCCACTCCCCCTGCTTGTGTTCCTTCTCTTGCTGTGTTTCTCTCTGGCAAATAAATAAATAAAATCTTAAAAAAAGAAAAAGAAAAAGGAGGGAATAAGCAAGGGGCTGCTAAGTGCATAAGATCCCACTCCCTGGCTAATACAGGGAGGGCGAGCAGCATCTGTCTCGCTTCTTGGCCAGGCTCCAGATGTTCTTCCAGAGTCAGGCCCTTGTTCCCTTCTTCAGGGTCCAGTTTCTCTGTAGGAAGGTCTGAGCCAGACTTGGCTCTGCATAGGCAGCCTGTGGAAAGCCTTTCCGTCCGGGAGGTTGGGCCTTGAGAATGTTGCCCATGTGCACCGGCTGCTCAATGTCCTACAGAAGGCCTGGCATGCTGGGGTGAGGGTCTGTGGGAGCTGAGGGGTCAACTACCCTGACAACAGCAGTTACCAACCAGGATGCCTCCTGAGCAACCCAACCCATGGGGCTCTGGGCATGCTTCTTCCCTCTCCTAAGGCCCTTGCCACCTCCCTCCAACTACCCACATGATAACCACTACACTGTTGGTGCCTTATTGCCGTCGGATTCACAGGCCCCATTTAAATGTTGCCAGTTGTCCCAGTAATGACCCCAGGATCCAATCCAAGATTACATATGGAATGTCATTGTCACAGTTCCTCAGTCTTTCCTTGACTTTCAAGGCTTTTTGACTTCCCCACGTTAGAGGCCACTTGCATAGAATGTCTCCCACTTTGGGTTCATCTGATGTTTCCTCATAATTAGATTGAGGTTCTGCATTTTTGGCAAGAATATTAGGAAGTCCTACTATATTTCCCATATTATGTGCTATCAGG
The DNA here is from genome assembly GCA_004023965.1 of Spilogale gracilis. NCBI lineage: Eukaryota > Metazoa > Chordata > Mammalia > Carnivora > Mephitidae > Spilogale > Spilogale gracilis. The sequence goes on from PITA01012827.1 coordinate 23,502, forward strand.
TGATTTGTAATTTTGATTTGTCCCATTTTTGTGATGTTAACTTTGCTTTGGTCATCACTGATTAGTGTGATGTCTGCCAGTTTTCTTCATTGTGAATTACTCTTTTCCCTCTTAAAAAAAAAAAAGATTTCTTATATTTATTTGAGAGAGAGACAGAGAGCACATGAGTGGTAGGGAGAGGCAAAGGGAGAGGGAGAAGCAGACTCCCCACCGCATTGGGTGCCCGACGTGGGGCTCGATCCCAGGACCCTGGGATCATGACCTGAGCAGAAAGTAGATCCTTAACCAAAGACTCACCCACTTTTTTCCCCTCTTTGCAATTAGTACATGTTTAATTGGAGGGTTCTTTGAGGCTATGTAAATAACCTGTTCCTCATCAAACTTTTACCACTGAGGTTTAGCCCTCACTCATGCTTTCTGACTGAATTATTGACTCTTGTCATGGCTGGCAAATAGTAATTTTCTAGTTCAATCATTTCCTCCATGATCATTAGCTGTCATTCTGCAGTTAAGAAAATCTTTCTCACTTCCTCATTCATTAATTCATTCACTTCTAGTAATATGGACTCATGGCTTCCTCTTTAGTCAATGAATTATAATTTTGTTATTATCATTATTATTATTATAATATTTTATAATATTTTTTTGTCTCCATGGAACGTGGTTCACCTGAGACAAGCTGGCAGTAGTGGGAGTAAGCTAGCTCCTGTATTCTTTTGTCGTGTCTCCGTCATTGTTGGGGCACTTTTTCCCTTTCTGGCACAAGGCTTTCCAGACTCGTCGTGTACTTTGCTCTAGCCCTGGCTGATATCAGCCATTTCTCCAAGGACCTCTGCTTCCTTACTGGTGTTTAGAAACAAAGATATGGGCTGTAGGTGTGCTTATTTATATGTCGCTGCTTCCATGATCACAGCTGAGAATATAGATATGTATGTACATACACATGTATGTGTATTTGTACAAATAAAAAACACATGCACATTTACTTCTAGATGTATTCTACATCTATTTATATATACTGAAAACCAAGAGTCCTTTTTTTTTTTAAAGATTATTTCTTTATTTGACAGAGAGAAACACAGCTAGAGAGGGAAAACAAGCAGGGGAGTGAGAGAGGGAGAAGCAGGCTTCCTGCTGAGCAGGGAGCCTGATGTGGGGCTCAATCCCGGGACCCCGGGATCATGACCTGAGCTGAAGGCAGATGCTTAATAACTGAGCCACCTAGGCGCCCCTGAAGACCATGAGTTCTTATTGTTACGTCCCATTTCAAAGTCTGGCAACAGAGAGTTCAGGCTCAGTCACCCTGCTATGTATAGACCACCTCCCCACCTTGCTTGGGCTCTGATTCCCATGCCAGGCTGCTACTTTCCCCCAGCCCCCCCCCCCTTTCCTTGGGCAGACACCCTCCTCATCTCTCTACACTTCCAACACTTGGCTCCAGTTTTCCAGCAATCCCCCACCGCATGCCCTGCCCCTGCAGACACCTACCACCGCTGGGCTCTGCCTACTGTCTTGCTACTGAATTATTCAGGGAGGAAGTCTCCAATGGGGGCAGGCTGAGAGGAAGACAAAATGAAGCAATTACTTTGTTATTGATCTATCTTTTAATTCATTGTTTATAGTTTAGTTTTGCTTTGTGGTCCAATCTGAAAACCTTTTCTTTTTAAAGCATGAATTTGTGCTATTTTTATTTATTCATATGCTAGTTGTGTTTGGTGCTAGTTTTATCTTCATGCTGTCCTTCCATCTTACAGTTTTTTATTATTTATATTTTGCTATATGATCTGTGTTTTTTTCTTCTCTTTGATGTGTAATGCTTCCGATAACATAAAAGATTCATGGTTTGTTTATAGTCCTGTGGATTATCCTTTTTTCCCCCTGAAGGTTTTAGTTATTTATTTTGACAGAAAGAAACACAGCTAGAGAGGGAACAAAGCAGGGGGAGTGAGAGAGGGAGAAGTGGGCTTCCTGCTGAGCAGGGAGCCCCATGTGGGGCTCAATCCTGGAACCCCAGGATCATCACCTGAGCCGAAGGCAGGTGCTTAACAACTGAGCCACCCAGGCACCCAGCCCTGTGGATTATCTTTATAACCATTATTTCAAATGAAATGTACTCAATTCTGTATTATGTAGAGTTGACTCCCTCTACTAGCAATAATTAAAATAGCATACTTCTACTTTCCCCTTTCCTCTTGACCACCTGATTTTCACTGATTATAGAATTGTTATTACTTCTTATAATTTTCTTTATACGTTGTCACTTGCTTTAGAAGGTTAAGAATAGTTTTTGTTACTCCAACTACAAAAGTTGCATATGTCAGCTTATTTATATTAACTCCCACTTGCTTTTCTGTCCCCATTATCCCCATGCTGATCTTTGGCTACATTCTCATAGCTCAAAACACTTACCTTCTGCCCTGTAATCATAATTCCTACAACTTTAGCTTTTTTCTTGCACTGAAATGGATTTAGCACTTATAGCTAATCTTTTATCTCTTGGCTGGCTAGAGTTTTTGTCCAATAGTGTTTTTGGAAAGTGTTCACAGGAATGAAATCCCCTGAATTTGATATGCTGGAAATATTTGTTAGGTTGTCTTTAGTCTGGTAAAATAGCTGGATTTAGTACAAAGTGTTTGGATCTCACCTTTCTTCTCCCGGAAGACTTTAGGGAGTTCTTCACTGTCTTTTGGCGGTGTAGTCTGGAGGCAACCTGAATATCTTTTCCCCCTTAGTAAATATGTTGATAGTTTTGACCGAATGCCCAATGACCCTTTATCTTCAAAGATAAGGAATTTAATTAGGTCAGTTCTCAGCATTGGTCTTTAAATTAAATTAATTTATTTGAGAGAAGATTGAGAGAGAGCGAGAGAGAGAGCACCAGCAGAGGGTGGGTGCAGAGAAGGAGAAGCAGGTTCCTTGCTGAGCAGGGTACCTGATGCGGGGCTCGATCCCAGGATCCCGAGATTATGACCTGAGCTAAAGGCAGCCGCTCAACTGACTGAGCTACTCAGGCACCAGCATTGATATTTTTGAATCCCTTTTTCCTTTCAGCCTACAGATTAAAGTTTTTTTTAATTTTTAATTTTAATTTTTAACTGTGGTAAAATACACAACACATAGAATTTACCATAGAAACCACTTCCATTCTACACTTCACTGGTGTTAAGTATTTCCACCTAGTTGTGCAACCAACATCCAGAACTTGTTCATCTTGCAAAACTGAAACTCTATACCCACTAAATGGCTCCTGGTTTCCCCTTCCTTCCAAGTCAGATTTCAGTTTTCTTCTATTTTTAAGGAGCACTGTCTTCAATTATGTTTTCTTTTTGTGGGTGTCCTCTTTTTCAAGAGCAGAATGTATACATATGGCAGATCTGGTTACAAACAAGGTGTTCTTGATTTGGCTCCTCCGAGTACATCGTGTCCCTTAGAGAAGTGCCTGGTCAGCTCTGCCCATGAGCTGTCACTAGGGGACCCACTGAGTCAGCAATCCTCCCTCGATTTGGTTCCAGTTTCAGATTTGGCAGAACTTCTTCATAGAAAGTCTTATTTGGGGTTGTAAGTGCTTTCTATTTTCATCCCAAATGGAATTGAGGTATCTGTGCTTATTGTTTTTGTTGTAACCGATTCAGTTGGTTTCAGAGATAAGAAATTGGTAGATAGATCTTGATTCCCCCTCTTTGCATTTAGAATTAGAGAGGGATTTTTTCCCCCATTAATTTGTATATAAGTTATTTACATAATCCTTATCTGAACATTAGGCATCCATAACCCCAGGAAGCAGGAACACAATCGCAAAACTAGAAATAAGCCTATTTTAATTAAAAAAATTACTATTTTTTGGTCATTTCATGAGGCCAGTTCTCAGCATTGGGAAGGGAGGTAGCAAGCTGTGGCTAGCCTTCCATCTGGACAGATGTGTTTGTATCTACCTTGAGAGGTTTGCCCCATAGAGACCTCACTTTGCTCACCCATCCACCTCCCAAATAAAATAACCGTGCCGGAGTGGACAGGCCCTACCACAAGGGGGAGCTGTCTGCTTCTTTTTTTCCCCCTGGCCGCCGACTGCCTCGGTCCTTTCTCGGCGGCGGCCAGCGTCTCTGGCGTGATTTCATTCCGGCTGGGCGTTCTTCTGAAACTGCATCTGGGGACGCTGTTCCCCTTCATCAGGCTTTGTCACGATTACTGTGCGTCCCGAGTCACCTATGTTTGGATGCGCGGTGACTGAAGTTTTTCTCCCGTGAGACTGGTGGACCTGAGCTGTGTTTAGGAGCTGGAAGGCAGAGTCTCCCCCTCGCCGAGCCTGGGGGGGTCTTATCAGCGGGGAAGATGGGAGAAGTGTGTGCAGGTGGGAGCCTCAGTGCCTGGTGCCTACAGCTGTCCCCTTCCAACCACAGTCCGCTTCTTAAGCATCTGTCACTTACTGACTTGGAGTTACTGAGATCGATCCCACACAGACCGGCTTCTTCCAGCTACCTGTTTGGTGAAGAGGTAGCACAGGCAGATAAACATGATAGAAGAATAGAGAGGTAGAATGTCAACCACTAATGGCGGGTTTTCTCTTTCTCCTAATGCAAGTGCTTGATGTAAGCTTTGATTGCCACAGCGTCCCCTTCCAAGAGGGCTGTCTGGAATAAAGGCATTGTGGGCTGCAGGGCTAGACCAGACCCCCAGCCAGGCTACCTTCCCCCACTGGAGGCTTCTTTGCTTTTGAGTTCTTTTTTGGTTTGGATAACTGACCATTTGTGCTGCTTGCATTTTCTCTTCCAGAACTATAAATTCCTGCTCTGACTTTTGAAATTCACCAATGATGAGTGAGCTTATGAAACCCTAGGTCCCCAACTTTGACCACAATAAAAGCAGAACCCCAGACCTGAGTGTTCTTTCTTCCCCACAACCTTGCGGTATGGCCCTGGGTGTGCCCCGTCATTTCTGGATCTTAAAAGCAATAACCTCCCCCCCTTTTTTTTTCTTCAAAGTTTCATGATAGTTATTGCTGAAGGGCGTCTTGCAGTCATAGTAAGAAGAACCACAAGGGCCACTACCTTGGTTGTTCATAGGTGGAGACCAGCACAAAACAAGAGTCTAGAGAAATTAATTCCACATGATGAGAATGGAGAGGCAGGTGAAAATCACAATTCATTCAATTTTCGGCTCGTATTTATTGAGTGCCTGCTCCATTCTGGGAACTATTTTAGGCACTGGGAATACATCAGTGAAAAGGACAGAAACTCCTGCCCTCATGGTGCTCCCATTCTAGCGGAAAAAAACCCCCCAACAGACAAATAAGCAAATTCTATAGGATACTAGATGGTGAGAAATGTAGCAAGGTGATCAAGTTCATGAGATCTGCATTGTAATATGGTGCTTATAGTTAACAGGTATAGGGTCACACACTTAAAGTCTTGTTGAGAGGGTAGGTGCCAGGCTAAGATGCTAAGTGTTCCTAACACACACATGCACACGCGCACACACACACACACACAGCAAGGGACACAGAAATCTTTTGGAGGTGATAGCTATGTTTATTACCTTGATTGTGGGGATGGTATTGTGGGTGTATGCGTATGTCCAAACTTGCCAAAATGTATACATTGAATATGCGCCATCTCTTTGGGTATTTTGTTTCTATTTTTATTTTTTAAATATTTTATGTATTTATTTGACAGAAACACAAGCAGGGGCAGTGGGAGAGGGAGAAGTAGGCTTCCCACTGAGCAGGGAGCCGGATGAAGAGTTCAATCCCGGGACCCTGGGTTCATGACCTGAACCAAAGGCAGATGCTTAATGAATGAGCCACTTAGGCGCCCCTCTTTGGGTATTTATATTTAAATATACCGCAAAAAAAAAAAGCTGAAAAAAAAAGAAATGTTAAGGACAAAAATAGAGTAGGGAATGTAGGGGAGGAAAGTGACAATTTTAGATGGGCTGGTAAGGACAGGCCTCTGTGAAAAAGTGGTATTTGAATAAAGATCTGATGTAAGTGAAGTAGTGAGCCATGTGGATTATATGGCAGATGTTAATATATACTTTTGCAATTATTTAAACCTTGAATAAAAAGTTCTAGATGCTAAACTCATTGTATGAGGTCAGCATTACCTTGATTCCAAAACCAGACAAAGACCCCACTAAAAAGGGGACTTGATTCACACTGGTAGTGGGAATGTAAACTGATGCAACTGCTGTAGAAAACAGTATGGAGGTTCCTAAAAAAATTATAAATTGCACTATCTTGTGACCCAGTCATTGCACTACTAGGTATTTATTGAAATAATACAAAAATACTGATTTGAAGGGCATGTGCACCCTAATGTTTATAGCTACACTATTAACAATAGCCAGATTATGGAAAGAGCCCAAATGTCCATCAAGTGATGAATGGATAAAGAAGATGTGGCATATATACATAATGGAATATTACTCAGTCATCAAAAAGAATGAAAGTGTGCCATTTGCAATGACTAGTGGATGGAACTAGAGTGTAGAATGCTAAGCTAAATAAGTCAGTCAGAGAAAGACAAATTCTATATTATTTCACTCATGTGTGGAACTTAGGAAACAAAACAGTTGAACTAGGGGAAGGGAAGGAAAAATAAAATAAGATAAAGACAGAGAGGGAGGCAAACCATAATAGACTCGGAACTTTAGGAAACAAATTGAGGGCTGCTGGAGGGAAGGTGAGTCAGGGGATGGGCTAAATGGGTAATGGGCATAACTTGGAATGAACAGTGATTATTGTATGTGGGTGATGAGTCACTGGATTCTGATTCTGAAACCAGCGTTGCACTTTATGTTAAAGAACTTGAAATTAGGGGCACCTGGGTGGCTCAGTCATTAGGTGTCTGTCTTTGGCTCATGTCACGATCTCGGAGTCCCAGGATCGAGCCCTGCATCGGGCTCCCTGCTCAGTAGGAAGCCTGCTTCTCCTTCTCTTCCTCCCCCTGCTTGTGTTCCCTCTCTAGCTGTGTTTCTCTCTGTCAAATAAATAAAGTATGAAAAAAAAAGAACTTAAAATTAAATTTAAAAATTATGTATCTTGGGGCACCTGGCTGTCTCAGTTGGTGGAGCTTCTGATTCTAATATTGCGGTTGTTAGTTTGAACCCAATATTGGGTGTAGAATGTATGTAGAAAAATAAAATAAAATAAATTAAAATAAAAAATTCCAGATGCCAACTTTAAAATGTGTGAAGGGGAAATTGGTTTAAAAATTTTTTTTAGAACAAACTATCAGAAAGAGAAATTAAGAAAACCAATTCCATTTACAATAGCATCACAAAGAATAAAAATACTTAGGAATACATGTAACCAAGGCAGTAAAGGATTTGTACAGTGAAAACTCTAGGACATATGTATCAATATCACGGAACGTTGTTCAGCCACAAGGAAAAAGGAAATTCTGTTGTTTGCTTCAGTGTGGATAGATCTTGAGGGCGTTATGCTAAGTGAAATAAGTCAAACAGAGAAAAACAAATACTGTATGAATTCATTTATGTGGGGTCTAGGAGAAACCCAAACTCATAGAAACGGAGTAAATTGGTGATTGCCAGAGGCTGGGAAGTGATGGGGGTCAAAGGGTATGCACTTCTGGTTATAAGATGAAGCCTGTACCTGACGAGATGGTGAATTTGGGGATGGGAGTGTGTATTAGTTTCCTAGGGCTTCCCATAGTAAAGTAAAATGGATGATTTTGAACCATGCTCTCTCTGAAAATGGTAAGGGAGAATCCTTTCTTGCCTCTTCAGGCTTCTGGAGCCTGCTGGAAGTCCTTGGCATTCCTTGTGTAGTCCCTGACTCCATTGTCACCTGGCCGTCTACCCTTGGGGGTGACACTTCATGTGTGAGTCTGTGTCCAAATCTTTCCCTTTTTAGAAGGACGATAGTCTTATGGGATTAGGGCCCCCTATAGTTCAGTATTACCTCACTAATTACATCTGCAATAATCCAATTTCCAAATAAAGTCACCTCCTGAGGTACCAGGGGTTAGGACTTCCACAGATCATTTTGGGGGACACAATTCAATACATAGAAGGGTGGCAGTCTACTTGAGTGCGAAGGGGCCTGTGTGCCCACTGTTGATCGTAATCGGCACTTCAAAGGGTCTTGTGGCTAGAGGGCCCCCTGTGCCTCCTGGGCAGCATTCTCAGAAATGGAGGATGTGTGACCACGGAGGGATGAAGAGAAGGGGGATGTGTTTCTTCATTCATTTAAACCAGGGTTGGGGTCGAATGCTCTCACTTCCAGGAGAGAGGGAGTGGGTGTCAGGTAAGAAGCAGGAAGGAACATCTAGAATCAAGGACTCTGGGAGTGTTAGAAACGAGACCTGCCATGTGTTAGACTCGGGAAGAGGGCTGGTGGGAGAGTGACTGCCCCATCTTCCTCCATCATCATGAGTGTTTTTCCCCAGCCCACCTGTGTGCACAATGTGAAGTGTGTCCCGGCCTGTGGCACAGGGAGACGGGCTACACCATGGCCACACCAATCATTGTAATGGGTTCCATCGGCCTTTATAGTCAAGTGCCAGGTGTCACTGCAGTGGCTCATTATTTTACCGATCTAATTAGCCATCGCCATTCACTTTGGCCCAGTGTAGGAGGTGTAAATGGAAGGGAGGAGGGATGTATTTTTAATAAGGGCACCAGAAAATGCCTTTAGTAGAATGACTCAGGCTGTGACTCTTTTCAGCATGACAAATCTGGGTTCTTTGGAGGTTTATTTAGTTTTGGGACACCCTAAAATGCCACTAGGCACAGTATGTGAAGGATGAGACCAGACGGGGTGGCGTTTGCTGTCAAAGGAGGCCCAGCACGTGGGGCGGTGGCTCAGAATGAATAAAAGGGCTTGCTAGAGGCTGTGTCCTCCAGGCAGACTGGGACTTACCAAGAGCCTGGGTCAGGACACCCAGGGCCTCTTGGCTTTCTAGTAGGGCTTTGCTCTCCATCCCCTCCAGGGCCCACCTCACAGAGCACAGACACACAGCGAGTTGGATGCTTTAGTTTAATCATGCTGGGCTCCAAATGTTTAAGGCTTTGAGTCCAGGGACCCCATTCTTTTCAGCTTCTCAGGCTCCAACTGGATTCAGTTTTGCACCCCATTCTTTCAGCAGTCGTCCCCGTTCGACTCCCTCTAGAGGGAAGCAGAGATGAGAGTGAGGCTTATGGGGCCCAGGCACCAGCTCCGCCGTGACCATTCCCGTCAATTGCGTCTTCTGCTTTCCAGCCTCACCCTACCCAGCCCCTGGAGGGCCTTGCACAGAAGTTGGAGGGATGGAGGGAGATTAGATTCAGCAAAGGCCGAGGGACCTGTCCCTTCCCCACCTGGGCAGGCTCTGTGGTGGGAAGGCTGGGGCTTAGACCTCAGGGGCAATCTGGTATCAGGCAACCATGTGGTTTTGGTGGGGATGAAAGATCGGAGACATTTAAAGGCACAAATGGAGACCTTTGAAGGAGGGAAGTTTCAAGGGGAGGGGAGGGTCTGTGGTGGTTCCAGGTCTCTGGGTGGAGTTGGGTGTTCCTGCCCACTTCCCTCCCTGGATGATGGTTGGTGAGTATTCCTGTTCTCATAAGGCTTTGCCTTGGGATGCACTCACCCTTATAAAGATGTCTTCCAAACTGAACTCCTTTATGCAGTGTTTTTTTTGCTACTTCTAAGCCATGTCCCGGTACCAAGAGATCTTTGTATGCCAGGAATTCTAATTTTGGAACAGAAGAATCACACTAGCAGAAAAGTCACATCATTTTCAAGAGAACTCCCACCCTCTCCTCCCACCCCTCACCAGATATTGTTCCTATACAGATTCCTAAAGTGAAGAAATTTTGCTGAAGGGCCCAGCTTCTTTTTTATAGGAAGGTGGGAGGGCCAGGAAAGAAACCACACAGACAGCAAAATCTACCATTGCAGAAGCTCCATGTGTGGGTGCTCTGTGTGCACCCCCGTTTGTGCCTTTGGGTTCAGGTCAAGGAATATGTCTGTTTCTCCCTGGGCTCATCCATGTGGGTGGCAGTGTCATGGAGGCTTCTCTGGGTCGTTATCTGACATTGAGACAGAGACTTACTCAGCAGGTTTAGCTCTTCTTTACTTGAGGAGGCACTGTGGGGTTCCTGGGCAGGCTCTTGGGGTGAAGCAGCTTTTGCTGCAGGTGTGGTCTCTTCCCGTTCAGCTACAAACACACCGATTGGTTGATTTGAGCAAAGCCAAAATGTTTTTTATTTTTAGAGTGAGTGGCAGGGCCCCGGGATACCTAATAGGTGCTAGGTGCCAGGATACGGAAGTGATAAGACTTCTACTCACTTATGGATTGAAAGCTCTCCCCCTCCAAATTCATATATTGAAATCCTACCCCTCGATATGATGGTCCTAGGGGGTGGGGCCTAGGAGGTAATTAGGTCATGAGGGTGGAGTTCTCATGAATGGGATTAGGGCCCTTAGAAAAGAGACTCCATGGTGAGGATATAATGAAAAGTTGGCAGTCTGACACCTGGAAGAGGGTCCTTACTAAAACTCAAGCATGCTGGCACCTTGACCATGGACTTCCAGCCTCCAGAACTGTGAGAAATAAATTTCTGTTGTCTAAGACACCCAGTCTGTGGTGATTTGTGGTATGTCCCAGATGGACTGAGACAGTGCCTCCTGGAAGGTGGGTGGGGTTGGGCACTTCTAATAGGCTGGATTGGGGAAGGATTTGGGCCAGGATATGGGGGGTGGAAATCAGACAGCATGTCAGAGAGAAGCTGGATCTTGAAGGCAGGATTTTGGCAGGGGACGTATTCTAAAGGGGCTTCCTTGGGGGCGGGAAGTCAATCAGCCAGAACTCAGGGCAAAGAATATATGGGACAGGTGTGGGGAATGCAAACCAGTTCAATTTAGCTGAAGTGGGTGGTACATGAAGGAAAAGCATGGAAAGCAGGGATGGAAATCATGTCTGAGGATGAACAGTGGGCCCTTGCTAAGGGGTTGGGGGCGTGTGGGTGAAGGCATTAATACCACATGGGACATTACCCTTATCATTTAACTTCACCTTTTTCTCCTTTTTATTCACAACTTCCCCATTCTTCTTACTGATTTTGTCTGCCTGGGTTGTCCCATTTCATCCTTAAGTTTATCCCACCCCAATCCACGTTCCTTGTGTTATCACCAAGAGCAGGACACAACCCCTGCCTCCCATTCCTCTCCCAGCCTCCACCCACATCCCCAGCTGTTAGCCTCTCCCCTTGAAGGCAGGGACAGGAGGGAGGGAAGGACTCACCGGCCACAGCCCCTGGGGTGGGATCAGAAGAGGCACCCTCTGCATCAGAAGATAGAGGCAACAGTGAGGACTGAACTTGACCCACGTAAGCCCTCCCACCTCCCACTCCTTATCCTCAGCTCTCAGGGACACAGGGAGACACATTTCACTGTTGGTTAAATATGCCCTTCCGCCTCACTGGTAGATCTACCGGGGTGGTTGGCCTCGTGTCTAACCCCTTCTACAACTGTTTGAAGCAGGTTTTCCTGGCAGTAGGGCAGTATCTCGAAGAACTGCCACCCTCCCCATCGCCTCTGCTCTGTGAGGGTGTTCTGAGATCCCGGCCGGGGACCCAGCTGTGGTTGGAGGCACTCAGGCTGCTCTGTGGCAAGAGGGGATAGTCTGAGTGATTTCTGGGGTGGGACCCTAGCCCTCATTCTCTTGATTCTTTCAACACAGTGTTTAGTTCTCTGCCAAGTGGAGGGGGTTCAGTGTTGAGGAAGTGAAAAGACCCCGCATTGACCCAGCTTCCATTCCGCTACATAATCCTCAAGTCACGGTGTGACGGTGCTGGAAGGGCAAGTCGAGTGTGGTGTGGTAAGGGCTCTAATTTTTCCTCCATGTTCATGGGAGGCTTTTTTGAGTCATTGATATCTAAGCTGAGATTTGACAGATGGGAAAGCATTGGACAGGTGACATTCAGGGCTGGCTGAGGGAGAGGGACAGGGAGAAGAAATGAGTTCCCGGCAGAGGGGCGAGCAAGAAGGAAGGTCACTGTGTTTGTGGGGCAGCGGGGCTGTCCTGGCCTGAACAGTGCTTTTTTGGCTTTTCTAAGGAAGAGGCATCCTTAGGGACAAGGCCACGGGCAGGGCACACTGCTTGGCAAGTGGAGTGTGGGCTAGATTTTGGCCTCCACTGCTCCCTGACTGGCCCCCTTGTGCTAGGGACACCTGCCCAGCTGTATTCGGGCCCAGAAGCCCTGAAAGGTTAATGTGGTTAGAGTATAGTGGGTAAAGGATGGTGTGTGAGGGTATGAGCTGGGAAACCAGGCATGGTCAGGAGGTTCCTGGTTCCCCAGCCAGTGGGGTAAAGAGGCTATTTGTGCAGTACTGGGGGCAGGAGTCACTTGCAGAGGCAGGAGGAACCCCGACAACACTGGGAGAGAGAGAGAGGAATGGAGATTGGAGGTAAGCTCAGGACTGTCAGGGCTCTGGTAGGGTGCGGGGGGCAGTGGGAAAGCGGTACTTACCAGCATAGACCAGGGCTCCAGCCAGAGCTGCCAGGAAGAGGAGAGCTGAAAATCTCATGCTGCGTGATGAGAAGTGAGTATAACCACAGAATCCTCAGAGGGTCTGGGAATACCAGTGCTGATACTGCTGGGCACTTTTAAGGATACCAAGGGCCAATGGGAATCAAGTTTGGAGGGGTGTGACTTCCGTGTCCTCCTCCTCTTCTTCCCCAAACTGTCACTTGCTAAGTCAATAAGGGCTAGCTGGGGCTGGCTAATTTCTGACAGTCTTGCTGGTCCTTTCCTGACTGATTCCCAACCATCCCTTTTCTCCCTCTTTTCCTCTTCATCCCCCCTCGCCCTATGGTTTCAATCTCTGGGATCTCAGGGACCACATGAAGAGCAACTTTTGTTGGGGGAGATTCTGGAATGTGACTGTTGAGGGTATTGGTATGACTGGCATCTCCCCAGGAGGAGGTTGGGGGTTTGAAAGATTGTGTTGTCCAACACTTGCCTAGATACACACAGAAATTAGTGCAGAAGTTCAAAGCCTTCCCCACACAATGTGAATTTACTTCCCTGGGAGGCCACACTCAGAACATTTGGGGACTGAATTCATGGCTCTTTTCTTCTCTAGAAGGGATGGTTTTGGAGGCATGAATGACTTCTCTAGAGTTGTGTCCTGCTCTTGAAATTGTTACCTATCCCCTAGAAGGAACTTCCCAAACTCTGCATGGGCTCCTGTCAATCTCTATTCTTAGGTCCAAGTGATGGGAGCTCATATTTCTGAGAGAATCTTCTAATTACAGGACCATGGTTGTTAACTGAAGTTGGAACTTGGTCCTCCCTTCAAGTGGGGAGCTGATCCATGGTGTGACTAATCCAGAAAAGCCAATACTTTTTTAAAAAATATTTTATTTATTTATTTGACAGAGAGAAACACAGCAAGAGAGGGAACACAAGCAGAGGGACTGAGAGAGGGAGAAGCAGGCTTCCCGCTGAGCAGGAAGCCTGATGTGGGGCTCGATCCCAGGTCTCCAGGATCATGACCTGAGCCAAAGGCAGTTGCTTAACCAACTGAGCCACCCAGGCACCCCAAGAAAAGCCAATACTTTTATTTGACTTGGGATTTCTTCCTTCCTTGAGCTGGGATTCAAGAGGGCTGGATATTGACCTCTGCCTTTGTCATATACATAGGACAGCACATTGTTATATACTAAAATACTTTAGGATTTTTCTTTGTCATCTAGGAGTCACAGCCTCTATATAAAGGACAGTGATAGAAATTGAGTAAGATAATACAAACAAAGCATTTTTTAGACAATAAATTTCTATGCAGATGTGTAGGATACTTGTAGTTTGTAGAGGACTCATCTTTCTGGGGGAGGTTTGGCTCCAGCTGGTGCTGAATGCTCAATAGAATGGACTCAAGGAGAAACAGGAGCCTGTTGAGGGACTACTGAGTCAAGAATAGGGTCCTGGACACCAGATTGTGATTCTCCATTTGCTTGGTGTTGGCTTTCACCAGGCCTCAGGTGGTTCTGCCGGCTTCTATGCTTCAAGGATGCTGTGATGTTGGTGTGGAAAAGGGGATATGAGGAAGTTTATAACAGGAGGATGCTTGGGTGCCTGGGTTCAGAGCATTAGTCTTCTCATGAGATAAAGGAAGAGAAAACAGAAAGGTGGAACATTGCAGGCATGAGGAATGGGTCCTTTTGGGCTATCCTTAACCCAAGTTTCACCCATCCTTAACCTTCAGGTGAGATGACAATCACATTCAGGCAGCTGATCTGTTCCAGATACCGCGAGTGGGAACTGGGTTAAAGTAACTGCTTGCCCACTATCTCCCTGTGTGATTTGATATTTAAAATAAAAAAAGATTTTATTTATTTATTTGACAGAGAGAGACAGAGAGAGAGGGAACACAAGCAAGGGGAATGGGAGAGGGAGAAGCAGGCTTTCTGCTGAGCAGGGAGCCTGATGTGGGGCTCGATCCTGGGACCCTGGGATCATGACCTGAGTTGAAGGCAGATGTTTAACCACTGAGCTACCCAGGCACCTCGACAGTTAAGATTTATGTGGCATCTAATGATGGCCAGTTGGTAAAGAAGAAGGATGCATTGAATTAACATAGGGATGGGACTTGGCATTGACTGCCTGCCTAAGGGTCCGGGCCTGGAAGCCTTGAAGATGGTGGTGGCCTTACTTGATGGAGAGATCTTGAGGGTCAGGAGAGAGTTTTGACTACATCAGTGCTGTGGGATGTGCGTGCATATGTGTGTGTCTGTGTGTGTGTGTTTGTGTATACACTATAGTAGGAGAGGCTCTGACTGTAGATCCCAAACAGTCTCCATGAGCACATCAAAAAATCCAACAGGAGCAAACCATGATATTTACACAAGTTTTTCTAAGAGGAAATTAGAACTTTGGCATCAACATTAGAGCTGTCACAGAGCGGGGTCTTTCCAAATGTCACTGCTCAGCGCTTTTCCTCTCCTAATCCTCTCCTTGGCCTCATGAATTAAAGAGGCAGGTACTGAAATAAATAGGGGTAAGATGGAATGTAGGGACATTTGTTCTATAGAAAATTTTCAATATTTTGTAAGAGGGCCCAGGTGAAATATTACCCCAAATTATAGGGCCTGAAAAAGAATTGGATATGTATAATACAGAAAAGTGATACACCTTATGTATCTGGGTGAAGAGCTCTCTTGTCATGTAGGGTATTTCACTGCCGTGATGACCCTCTCAGTTGCCAGTGTGTCTTTTCTCATGTCTTAGTTACTCGCTATTCATTGTTCTTTGCCCTCTCCATGCCTCAGATTTATTCTCTGCCCATTTCTGCACTGGTATGGAAGGATAAACCTTGTGGGGTGAATCATCTGGGCTCCCTTACCATCAACTGTCTAGTTGAGTTTGGCTAATAAGAGACACTAGTGGGAGGAGAGAATGGGAAGAGATAGAGGTCAAGGCTATTTGTTCCTCCTGTTCTCTCCCTGCTTTAGCAAGTTTGACAGGTAGGTACCTTGGTAGGTAGACTTCTAAGATGGTTCTCAAAGATCCCCACTTTTTGATATTCATGCCCTTGTGTCATATGCTGCTCAAGCATGGGCTGGATCTAGTGATTTGCTTCTGATGAATAGAAAATGGCAAAAAAAAAAAAAAAGAAAATGGCAAAAGTTATAGGATGTCATTTCTGAGATTAGGTTATAAAAGACCATGACTTCTGTCTTGCTTATGCACATACACACATACACACACTCTCTCTCACTCTCTCTCTCTCTCTCTCTGGGTATTCTCAGCTTGCTTGTCCTGATGAAGTGAGTTGCCATGACATGAGCTGCTCTGTGGAGAGGCCCATGTGGCAAGGAACTGGAGAGCCACCATAGCCTGCAGCCAGGGAGAAACAGCAGTTTTTTTTATTAAAGATTTTATTTTATTTTATTTTATTTGTTTTTATTTTATTTGTTTTTATTTTATTTTATTTTATTTTATTTTATTTTATTTGTTTTTATTTTATTTTATTTTATTTGTTTTTATTTTATTTTATTTTATTTGTTTTTATTTTATTTTATTATTTCATTTTTATTTTTATTTATTTGACAGAGAGAAACACAGCCAGAGAGGGAACACAAACAGGGGGACTGAGAGAGGGAGAAGCAGGCTTCCCGCCGAGCAGGAAGCCCGATGTGGGACTCGATCCCGGGTCTCCGGGACCATGACTTGAGCTGAAGGAGAAACAGCAGTTTATAAGAAATCAAATCCTACTGGGGTGACTGGGTGGCTCAGTTGGTTAAGCGACTGCCTTCGGCTCAGTTATAGCTGGGACTCCTGGTCCACAGCAACTGGGAGGTAAGAAGTGACACTGTTTGAAGCTGCTAGGTTTTGGAATAACTTGTTAGGAAGCCACAGATAATCAATACAACATGGAGTAGCAATGGTTGTTTTCGTCGATGAAAATAGCTTCTGTCTGGCAACACTGCTTCCACAGCTCCATCTCCTAACTGGTCCCGGAATGCCATTTCCTCTCCCTGCTGCTTCTGTGCGGGGAATGGTAATGGCTCTCTCTGCTGTTGTGAGTACTTACTTGCACCTCTGTAAATATTTTCTTTTCATGGAAAAGTCTCTTAAAAAGGTCTTTCTGAGTATGCCCTATGTTTTCTGCCTGGACCCCAAGTGATACCTCTCATCCTGTCTGACCCAGGCTGAATGTCTTTTCCTTGTTCCCCTCCGTCCTGTGGTTCTGTGAACCACGTCCTGGGGTTCGAGGGTTAGCAGCCACTCCAAAGGAGGAAGTGGCACAGACTCTTGGGGTAGATGGCTCACATATTCAGGACACAGATGGAAGCTGTATTTATGAGGGGCATACTACCCTGACTGCTGGGGCTCACAGGGCTGGTCTTCTCTGCCAGGTTCTCACGTGCTGGCCCGACCTGCCATGTTCCCCTGATGCCCTTGATCATTCATCTTACCACTGGGGGAGGCATGAAGACAAAGCAATAGAGTGGATTTTTTTTTTTTAAAAGACTCTTACTCCACTTATTTAACAAACACACAGCACGTAACATGTGCCAAGCAAGCACGTTCTCAGAGCTTTATACGTTTTAATCTCATTTAATCCTCAGAATAACCCAATGAGATAGGTCTATTAATACTCGCACTTTGTAGATAAGGGAGCTAAGGCAAAGGCGGGGTAAGGATTGGCCCATGACCACACAGCTGGTATGAGGCACAGGTGGTTTCAAACGTGAGCTTTCTGTCTCCAGAGTCTGTGCGATTAGCCACAAGTCCATGTTTGAATACTAAAATCCAATTTATATTAAACATTAGGCCTCTGTAACATTAAGTTTATCTAATTTTTAATGAATCAGTACCTGTGTCAGTCAGGGTTCTCTAGGGAAAACAGAGCTAATTGCATATGTATACGTATTTATTTATTATTTTAAGGAATTGGCTCATATGATTATGGAGGATGGCAAATCCCCAATCTGTAGTTCATGTCTGAAGCCTGTCTGCTGGTAGAATTCCCTCTTGCTCAGGGAAGGCCAGCTTTTTGTTTTAGTCAGGGCTTCAACTGATTACATGAGGCCCACCCATATTCTGAAGGGCAATCTGCTTAACTCAAAGCCACAGATTTTTAAAAAATATTAAAAAAAATTATTTACTTATTTGACAGAGAGAGAGATCACAAATAGGCAGAGAGGCAGGCAGAGAAAGAGTCTGGGAGCAGGCTCCCTGCTGAGTAGAGAGCCCGACGTGGAGCTCGATACCAGAACTCTGGGATCATGACCTGAGCTGAAGGCAGAAGCTTAACCCTCTGAGCCACCCAGGTGCCCCTAGATTTTTTTTCCAGTCCAATAGTTTTATTTTTTTAATTTTAATTTTAATTTTAATTTTTATTAGCATATAATGTATTATTTGTTTTAGGGTTACAGGTCTGTGATTCATCAGTCTTACCCAACTCACAGCACTCACCATAGCACATACCCTCTCCAATGTCCATCACCCAGCCACCCCATCCCTCTCACCCCCTCCCCTTCAGCAACCCTCAGTTTGTTTCCTGAGATTAAGAGTCTCTTATGGTTTGTCTCCCTCTCTGGTTTCATCTTGTTTCATTTCCCCCTCCCTTCTCCTATGATCCTCTGTCTTATTTCTCAAATTCCTCATATCAGTGAGATATGATAATTGTCTTTCTTTCATTGCCAAAGTCCACAGATTTAAATGTTAATCTCATCCAAACTCTCCTCACAGAAACATCCGGAATAATATTTGACCATATATCTGGGCACTGTAGCCCAGTCAAGTTGACACATAAAATGAACTATTACAATATCCTTCAACATTTTGATTTTGGAAGGTTGGTGGACATCAGGTAGGGCCTAGAAGGAAAAAAATACATGTCGTGTAACTTTGGGAAGCTTTTTCCAGATCTTAATGTGAAAGACTTCTTCTTCTTCTTTTTTTTTTTCTTCTGTTCCTGCTGAGCTCCAGAGAGCCACAGAATACGTCCATAAACAACAAAGAGCCAGCCCTGCTGCCTATGATCTAAGCAAAAAAAAAAAAGTCTCATAGTTCCTATGTGGTCCAGCTACTTCACTTGGCAATGACCAGCTAGGGATTTGGAGTGAAACGCCAGGGTTAAGGGTCACAAATTTCAATGCCTACAGGTGTCAGGTAGGTAACATAAATGAACCAGGCAGGCCAGATGGAAGGCGGACAACAATGCAATGATAAGTGACGTGTTCCTCTACCTCAGGGTTAGGGAGTTGCGAGGAAGTGGTAGAGCTGGGGCAAACTGGGCTGTGCCTGTGCTACTAAAGTGGTCAGCTGCCCCTCCCTTGATCTGATTGTTGACATTCAACCCCTTCAAGGGAAACTGGAGATCTGGATTTTCATCTGAAATCTCCTGATTTTACTTATTTCTTTTTCTTCTTCTTGTTTACATTGTATGCAGTATTTTTACTTTTTTATTTTGAAATCACTTCAGACTTACAGAGAATTGCAGAAATAGTGTAGAGTCTTCACATATTCTTCCTAGGTCCACTGGAGACTGGAGTCCCCACATGTTAACGTTGAATCATGCCTGCTTTATCAGTCTTTGTGTCTCTTTCTCTGTGTTTTCCTGAACTTTCCGAGAATTAGAGCTGAACTTTTAGTAGACATGACAGAAGATTCCTTCAGAGCTAAGTGTTCAGTTCATGACTATTTCCATGATGGCAGATTCTGGTTCTTGTGGGCTAATTTTATCTTTGGAAACAACAGTTAATTGGCCAGCCAGGATTTGGTGGAGTTTTCTTTTTCTGCAAACAGTGCTTCCAAATATGTCAAATCTCCCTTTCCCATTTTTTTAGTGACATATTGAGCAGATTCTACCTTTTTTAGTGTCTTTTGGTTATTAAGTCTCTTTCCACTTGAAAATTTTACCTCCTTTTCTTTCCGTGACACTTAACTGGAGAGACATGAAAGGGAAAGGGGTGTAATTCTGAGTCTCAGGGAGGTGGGACAGGGCAGGAAGAGATATTCTGAGGTAACTGGTCACTGTTAATGGAGGGTGAAGTCCTCATTTTCTGACTTGGTCTCCATTCACCTGCTCCTCTGGAGACTTCCATGGATTCAGGGTATGATGGTCTCCAGGTGGACTGTGTTCAGCTTCACCCCAACTCTTGCCGTCTCTGTGGAAACCCCTCAACAAATGGCAGTTCCCTTGAGCCCTGCCGGTGGCCAACAGATCAGTGTTTTCACCAGGTGCTGCCTCCTTTCAGAATTCTGGCCTAGAACACCCCAGGCAGACTCTTGGCCCTTGACTACTCTTCTAAAATCATTCACGAGAGCAACAGGAAATTCTGAGTTTTCTTCCTTGCCCTCCAAAGGCTTCAGAAGATTGAGGTGGGGGGTGTCTGACTGTCTTCTCACATCTCTTCTATGGTCTACCATGGAAAACTTCCTGCCTCTAGAAGTTTCAGATGACAAGCAGGTACATTTTGTTGTTCACTCTGCCTTGTGGCAGAAATTACCACAGGGACACCAGCATTCATTCTGGTTATCTTCCTACTGGACATTTCCCAACACTTGGAGTTAAGTGTGGCTTTGACACTGAGTTCTTGTCAACAACGTGTATCACTTTCTAGTGTATCCCAGACAAACCTCCAAGCAATCTGTTGCATTCTCCTTCCACTTTTTTGCAGTTGCAATGGTGATGAAGATGACAAGTATTGAAGATGCCACATATTGAATACCAGATATTGGAGATGGCAGAACAGTTGCCATCCTGAATCCCTAAATGATTACATAGAGAAGACCGACTACTGTCCCCTTCCCTCAAATCTAATATATAAGCAAGATACAAACTTCTACTGTGTTTGAGCCATTATACTTTAGGTTATTGTTTATAGTAGAAGCCTTCTCTAACCAATATATTCTTGCTATCTGGGAACACAGGCTATCCCCAAAGCTGTCCTACTGTGTTCCAGTTTGGGCAGCTCCCAGGTCAGTCTAGAGTGGACATCTGTCCATGATGGATGATGCCAGTCTCCTCTTAGACTAGAACCTTCAGTCTATGAGTAATTCCCACTGCACCTTACTTGACTTGGAGGATGGTGGGATGATGGGAACATCTCCCTCCCTTCTTTCATGGGGGCATTTGAGAAAAATCTCTTTGTTAGGAGCACTGCATTCCTCACAGAGCCAATAACCCTGATGATTCCATTTTTCTCCTGTTCTACAGGGTGGGTAATGATAGTCCTGGGGTGATTGGGGTTGGGTGGCTTTTCTATTTACAAGTCCTAGGGTGATGTAATGCACCAGTGTCAGAAGTTCTCCATGGAATGTAGAGTACTAGTGGTCTGTGGTTTCTAGCTGTGGACCCTAGTGCCAATTCCAGGTCTGTGGAAAAAGTCTCACTCAACATTCTGATGCTTAGTAATATGTGACTGGGCAGTGAAAGTGAGGAATAAGAGGGCAACCAGTTTGGGAATTGAAGCTCAGCTCCTGAAGACATGGGTGAGGGGGTGGGTATGAGTCAAAGAACTTTCTGGGGACTGTGTTCTCTGGGAAGGCTCAGTCTGGAAGCTGTGGTTCAGGGTGAAGGACTAGGGTGCTCATTGATGCCTCATGGGGGGCTCCTCCATCCTGTGGGCACCCGACTATTCTTTTCACCTCATCTCTCTTTAAGGAAAACACACATATACTCTAAGTTTGATGCTTTCAATTTAATAATGGTTTTGTCTTTAAACTTTATTATTATTATTATTATTATTATTATTATTATTTTAAGGTTTTATGCTACTGTCTTGAAGCCTGGTGCTTCTGGGCATTATTTCTTAGTTTCTCATTACAATTTTTGTCCCAAGTTAGGTTTATCCTTAATATCATGGAGGACATCACATAGGATAGCTATAGAAAAATGAGAAAAGGAAGTGGAAAGACAGAGTGAGAGAGAGTTGAGGATGGAGAGGGAAGAGTGGGAGGGAAGAGAATATGAATGCTGCCTAGGCACCAGCTCCACCTTGTCCACACCCTCAACTCCATCTTCTGCTTTTCAACTTCACCCAGTCCCCGGAGGGCCTTGTACAGGATTTGGAGGGATAGAGGTTAGATTTACCAGAGGCTGGAGGACCTGCCCCTTTCCCACCTGCGAGGCTCTGCAGCAGGAAGGCTTAGACCCAAGGGGCAATATGGTTTCAGGTAACTATGGTAGTTTGATTGTGGGTGAGAAATTGGAGACATTTGAGGGCACAGCAGGAGGGAAGCCACATCAGTGGGGAGGGGTTGTGGTGATTCCAGTCTCATGTGTGGGGTGGAGTTAAGGGCGTGGCCTTGAGGAAGGGGCGGGGAGATGCTTCTGCAGGGGTCCACAATGCTCTACTCACGTGGTAACACACTCTCTTTCACCGTTGTTTTTTAGAGCTTGAATTGTATGCAGTGCTGGCTTTGCGAGTCCCTTACTAACATCTGTTCCCTTTTGGCCATTTTGTAGAATGTGTTCTGATTCAGGGCAGGAGCTGTTTTATTTTTTTATTTTTAAAAAAGATTTACTTATTAATTTGAGAAGAGAGAGAGAGTGAGCATGCATGCAAGTGGGGAGGGGCAGAGGAATAGAGAGAGAATCTCAAGCAAACTGTATGCTAAGTACAGAGCCTGACCCTGAGGTCAGGACCTGAGCCGAAACAAGGAGTCAGACATTCAACTGACTGAGCCACCAAGGCACCCCAAGAGTTGTTTTAAGAAAACTCCTAGCCCCCACTCCAAGCACTACGGGGACCTTAAGGTGAAGTGGCTTTGCAGAGGGAACCTACTGCTCTCTCATGGAATGTTGGGAGGCTGATACACACAACAAATTTTATTATCCCAGCAATCCTGTGTGTGGGAGCAGGCACACACTAACCCCTGCCCCCCTCCTCGCCCAAGGCTTGATCTGTAACCTCTTTGTTGGCTTTGGTGTCTTTTTGGCTAAACCTGGGGCTTCTGCATTTGTCCTTTTGGCTGCTGATCCCTTGTGGGCTGTTGCAGGAGGTGAGGGGGTGAAAGGAACAAGAGCCCCCACCTCACCCCCAGTGGTGGTGCTTACCCCTTCCAGGCCTTGCTTTAGGGGACATTTAACTCTTTCCCAGGTCTTTTCAGTTTTTCTCATCTTTCAGGTCTTTTCCTGCTGCCTCAAAGATATTTCCTTTTTCTCAAGAACGTTTCCTGAGTGGATTATGGTTCAGGGTGAAGAAAAGATAAGTTGCCTCGTTGAAGAGAATGCCTGCCCCTTCCCCTCCCCCGCTCAGGTTTTCATCCCCTAAACCAACCTCCTAGTGTGGAGTGGTTGTTTTTCAGGGACTAACCTCTCCCTCAGGGACTGTGGGAGGGCCACAACAGGAACTACCACACGGAGCAAGATCCTTTGTGAGCGACTAGAGTGTGAGCACAGGTGTGGGAGGGAAGGAGCTCAGCCAGAGAGGAGGATCTTGCCTCACAGAGAGGCCAGGACCTGGAAGATCTCTTAGGCTCTAGCCAGTGGAGGTAAGGAGCAGGCTCAGAGAGCTGAGACTGGAAGCTGCTAGGCCCGGCCAGGTGAGGAGTTGGAGACGTATCCAGGAAAAGGGAAACTGGGTGCAAGAAGTCATTCATTTTGTGATGTGGAGGAAGCAAGAAGCAGAGTGTGGGGAAAGTAGATCCAGATCATGGGCACCTTGAGCATCAGGCTAGGAAGTGGAAATGATGTGGTGGGGTAGGGAGACCCACAGGAAAGGTTTTGAATGGTAGTATTGGTGAGCGTGGGACACTATATAAACTTGTGACCCCCCGCCCCCCGCCCCCAGCCATGTTGTCTTACTTTTGCTACTGAGGACGAAGTCTCCTATCCTTCAGTTTCACCGACTCCACTTCCACTTCCAGACAGGGATACCCTTTTCCTCCCCTAGGCTCTGTCTTGTTCTAACACATGACTGCTTTTCTCTTTCAGGAGGTCTCTCCTGCCCCTGGCTCCTAGAGGCGGGCCCCCTTTCCCCCCGGATCCCTCTTCCACTTCTCTTCTTTCCTCCACTCACACCCCAGTGTTAACCCTCCCACTAGGGCTTCGGGGGAAGGAGAGGAAGGACTCATGGTTCACTGACCCCTGGGCAGAGGGAGCCTCTGGGTCATTGGCAGAGGAGGGAAGAGTGGCCCGGTCCAACGGAGCCTGCCGGAAGCTCCTACATCTTTAATCACAGGAGCATAGGCGTGGACAGATGGGAGAGAAATGGCTGCCACAGAAGGTCCACCGGAAAAGCTCTGTGACATCTAAACCCAAGCCCTCTCTCTCTTATCAGACTCTTATCAGACTTAGCTGACTCCTACATCCCTATGAGAATGGAATCGTTTTCTGACTTTCTTCCATACCTCATTAGATGTCTGAGTTTCATAATTAAGCTGGAAAGTGCATGATCTGCTTGTTGTGATGGGACAGGATGGGTTTGGATTACTGCGTGATATGAGGCCCCCAGCCCTCCATTCCTTCATTCTTTCCACAGTGTGAAGGAGGCACATATCAAACACTAGACATTGTGTTAGAAGTTGAGGATATAGCTTTGAGGAAGCTAATCTTTGCTTGGGGAAGCTGACAGTTTGTGGGGGATTTGGAGGAATTGACATAATCACCTGAACAATGATTCCATTACACGGTGATGGTGGTAGGAGGACGCACACAGGAGGCAGCGAGATGGACAGTGGGAAGACCATTCTGGGGCTCCAGTAAGGCTGCTCTGAGGAAATCAATCCGTTGCTGTGGAGAGGTGAAAGGGCAAGCATTTGAAGATCCGATAGAGGGGGTTTATGGGGGGGGCACAAAAGAATGAGGTAAGGGATGGGCAGGTGGGAAATGTTGGCTCATTGGAGGAGAAGAATAATGCCCTCGTGGCTGGGGCAGAATGGGCAAACCAGAGACCAGGCTGTGGAGTCAGGGGGACTGGAGGGGCCTGGCTTCCTTTGATCAATGGGCATGGGCCTTTGTGCGGAGAACCCAGTAAGAGGCAGGGGAGGGCCGCAGACACACACTTGGGAGAACTGCCTCTGTGGAGGAGGGTAAGGGAGCAATGAAGGTAGGGCCCACTTTATGGGGGCTGTAAGGATGGGTGCAGGGGAAGGGCCATATTCACGGACATAGTTCAGGGCCCTAGCCTGAGCTGCCATGAAGAGGAGAAGCCATGAACATGCTTCCATGTGCTGGAGTAGGTACACCACAGAATCCTCAGAGTTCTGGGAGCTAGCGTGTCAGCACTGTCTCTCTGGGCCTCTTTTAATGATGACAGAGACCAATGGGAACCAGTCTTCCAGTGGTGTGTTCTCTTCTTCCCCTATTCTCCCACCGCAGAGCTGCCTGTTAAGTCATCAGGGCTGGGTGGGGCTGGCTTGTGCCCACCTTCATGTCAGGTCAGTCCTGGGCAGCAGCTCTGGGAGCATCCAGGCATCTTCTCCCTTCCTCTCCTCTCACCGTCCCACCTATCACCTGGGCTACCTTCTCTGGTGATGTCTGGATCCTGTGAGAGATTGTGAGAGCTCTCTGGTGTGGGGGGGAGGGGTTGGCAGGAGAAGTGGCTGTGTCACCCAGGAGGTCAGACTAAGCTCCTCAGGAGACAGTGGAGTGATGGGGACCTCCCTAGGGTTGGGCCAAGTCTATCCCAGGAGTTCTCTCGCCCTTAGGACATATGGAGACCCCTCCTCACCAAGGCCTGGAGATGCTGGGATCTTCTCTGGGGTCTCTGCACTGTGATCAGAGATTTCATCTCTGTATATGTGACTAAGGTGTCTTCAGTCCTAGCTGATGATTCTTAACTCCAGAAAATTCTCCTAGTAAATTAACAGGAGGATGTAGTCAGTTCTGGGCTTGCCCTTCAGATGGGGAGGGCGGCTGGTCGTGAGGATAATCCAGATTGTTGGAGTTCCATGGGTGCCTCTCTGTCTCAGAATCCCTTCCTGTGGACTTGTGTTTGCTTTGGGATGACAGAGCCAGGCCTGGACATATGGGTTTGTGACTCAACTTTGTTATTTATTAGCTGTGTGGCCTTGGGAGAGGCAGTCTCTTGCCCCACTTCAATTGTTTTTTATTCCAAGATTGGAAATCATAGTCATTATCCTGCAGCTTTATTGAGGAATATTTATGTCAAGATTGGCCATCTTCCTCCTCCATTCAGTCCCAGGTCCAAGTTGGGGAGCTGAGGATAACATGGGAAATTTGGTTTATGGTCCTGCCAGTGAATCCCTGAGATCTCTTCTCCACATGGAGTGGATCCTGTCCTCGCCCATTTCCTGGGGTCATGGTGAAAGCACACTGAGGTTCATTTCCTGAGGTGCTTCCTCTGTGGTGGGCCCAGACAGAAAAAGGTGGGTAGGTGGTGGTGTTGTCTTGAGGGACATACAGTGGGCGAGGGCGTCACTTGGCATAGAGTGACAGTTGGCATGAGTGGGAGGAGACATCATACCCTGGAAGAGAAAGCTTGTCCCTCCTAGTCCACAGGGTTGGGAGTGGAGTTCTCTTCTACCGTTTAGTAGCTGACTGACTTCGGATTTGTCCCGTGGTTTCTGACTCTGTCTCAGTGGTGTGCAGAATTCTCCAGGGCACTTGAGAACTTCAATGAGAAAAGCTCAGATGGGTAGACAGACGGGGAGAGGCTCCTCCCTGAAGCTCCCCTCCTGCCAGAGAGGCTCTGGGCCCTCAAAGGTGCCCACCTCACCCCCTCAGGAACGTGTTCTGTACAGTACCCCCTGCTCTGTCCTGCTTAGTTCACTGTGATCCTCTCTTGGCTTTCTCTTTTCAATATATAAACATTTTAAAAATAAACACACAAAATGTAGGTGTTATTCCTTTCTGGCTTCTTTCCAACCCTTTTACGAGCCAGCTTTTGAAAAACACATCTCACCATCCTTGTTTTACTTGATGTTCCTAATGCCCCAATTTGTTCCCACCACCATCCCTGGGACAAAAACAGCCCTTGCCCAGGTGCTCAAATTCAGTCTCTGCTTCCCAGCCTCTGGGCATGGGACAGGGCTAACTCCTTACCCTTTGCAGCACTGGGATGCTCTTTCTCTTTCTTCCCTTCCCTCCCACCCTCTCTTTTTGGACCACGCTTCACCCCTCCCCCCTTGACTCACATTTTCCTGTCCATTCTCCAGTGTTCTATTCTTAGACCTCTCCTCCTTTCCTTACATACATTCTCTGTGACTCATTCTTGGAGTCGCACTTACAACTCCCACCTGTTCGTTCCGGCTCTGATCTATTGCCTGAACACAAATACCCACCAGCTGATAGGCATTTACAGGAGGCAGGGAAACTTACCAAGCAGAGCTCTGGGCTGGGTCTTCTTACAGGCTCCTTGTGCTTCTCCCCCCTCACTGCATCAGTAAGCCTGTCCCCAGGTTGTCGCGCAGGGCGAGGTCTTCTAAGCCAGACTTTGAGTTGTGTGTTGTGGAGGCCGTGTTTAATCTGTCTCTGGGCCACCCCTGGCCTGAATCAAGATGGCTAACACAGTAAGAAGGCAGTGTCTTTTCTTTCTTTTTTTTTTTGGTTAGGAAAATAAATGTGTGGAGCTACATGCCTTCAGAATTTGGGCTGAAGGCAGGTGGAGCTGGTAGACTATGCTTAGGTTAATCTTTTGGAAACTAAGAATTTCACTTATCTACCCAGCCACTTGACGTACACTCTGCTAGAATATTGGTGGGGTTTATTAAGTGAACCTAGCCTGTTGGTTCCCTCTGTCTTGCAAGGTGGGCTTGTGCCTGTAGTGTAGAAATCTGGTGATTTAAGCCATAGAAGCTTCCTTGAGTCTAGAAAGAGATCTGGTATGTTCTCAAAGGTGTGAAGAGTCTCTTTGGGGCTCCATGGTGAAGAAGGCTGGCACTGGGCTCTGAACTCCTAAGTGGTCCATGGGGGGACTCCCTAGGAAGGGCCCTGGGGACAGGTCAAGATATGGGACTATTTTGCTTGAGAGAGAATGGTGCTACTGCGTTTTAACTGATGGCTTCCAGCAGGGTCTTCAGAAGGAAGGGTCAGCTAGTTCCTGTGGCCCAGGGTGGGACTAAAGGTGGGAGTCAGGGGGTGAATCCAGTCTCATATCAAAGGTCAGGGAGGGGGGAGGTCATTGTGGGGGGGAGAAGGGAGAATTCCGAGGAAGGTAGGGGTGGGAGGGCTGCAGTCCTGCAGATACTGGGCACTGGCATCAGAGAGGTAAGTGTGACAGGGTTTCTCCCCTGTGGAGCTCACTGTCCAGGCTTGGTAATAAAGCTAAACTAAAGAATTTGATATTAATATGGCCTACAGTGAGGAGTACTGAGAAGAGGAAGAAAAAAATCAAGGTCTAACATAATATAGGGCTGCTGGGGGAGAAGAGTAGAAGTGTTAGATTAAATGCTCAGAGACATTATGGGCAGGAGATGCAGGACAGCGCTACTTTCTTGGAGATCTGAAAGGAAGAGGTCAGAGAGCAGGTTGTAGGAGAGCATGGGTGTGTATGTGGACAGTGTTTGTGTGTGTGTGGTATATATTTGTGTGTGGGGTGCGATGTGTGCACATGTATGTGTGTCTGCGTGTGTTTCTATGTGTAGTGTATGTGTGTGTGTGTGTGTGTGTGTGTGTGTGTGTGTGTGGTGTGCTTTGGAGTGGAAGGTAAGAGGAACATACTTTATTCCTAATTCAAAAGTCATCTTGACGGATCATTACACAGCCAATAGGAACAGTTAGTTCTTGGCTATTTGCACAAGTCTGTTGCAGGAGGAAATGAGCTCTGGATGCAGGAATCAGCAGGACAGAAGCCTCTGTACCACCACTCTGCCCTCTTGACTCCCTCCACTTGCTGGGCTTCAGGAATTAAAGGGGTGGGTGTTCCCAGGAGTGGTGGTGAGGGGGTCAGAGGTCTGTATCGCATCGTAAAGACTTTTTCTCATTAATTTAAAACACGATGTTTTTCATGAATTTAAAACAGCTCTGTAATGACCCATGACCAAGCTGAGGCTGTTACCCAAATTGGAAAAAGAGGGGGCATGGGGAGGGAGTAGGCACGGGCATGATGCCCTAAAAACTGTAAGTCCTCTCTCCCTGGATGTGGTTAAAGAAAAATATACCCCAGGCCTCTGAGTTATTTGAGCCAGAGATTGTTCCTAGATGCTCAGTTAAACATCCTGGTGATGGCTGGGGCCCTGATTTGACCATCCTCCTGTCCTCCAGCTTCCTTCCCGTTCTTCTCTACCTGGGTGCAGAGCCCAATCCTGGGCAGTAGGCTGGAGGACGTGGAATACAGGGTGAGAGGTGACCCTTTCTTTAGGAGGATGGGAATGATGTTCCCTGCATCTAAGACACTACCTGGTTATGGCACGCTGACCACTCTGATTGACTCCACTGGTATTTCTGACAAGCACCTGTGGCCACTGCAGTCACAAGCTTTTTCCCTGAGCTGGTAGAAGCTGACCAGTCACCTTGTCAAGTGTATCAGGTATGACTAGGATTTTACCCAAGCTTGCACACAAAATGTTCTCAGAGTCAGTGTCCCAGACTTTCCGTATCTCAAAGTGACATATCATGTACTTCTGAAAGGTGAACTAATATTTGGGAATGATCAACTACCATTTGGACCCAAAGGTGAGAAAGAAGGTGGAGAGAGGTTTGGGTTGAAACTTGATTTGGTTGCTTCATCACAAGACTCCCTGTTGTCTGGCTTCCAGATGCTTCTCCCCTTTCAAAAAGGAAGACCATTTTGGAGCAATAGAAGCCCACTGGCATGAATATGACTTTTAAGTGATGAGTTTGAAGAATGTGGAGAAATACCGGTTTATTTGAGACAAATAAATTCTCCCCTCTTTATTACCATCCAGTCAGCACTTGGCCTTTTCTTCTCAATCCCTTTATCCTGCCAGGATGGAGAGTTGAGGACTATCAGACCCTAGAGAGTTGTAGGGGAGGGACTGATCTGGGGAGACTTTGCGGACCCAGAGGCCGCAGGAAAGGAGCTGGAATGTGGGCCTTTGGGCCTGGAAACTTGTTCTTATAAGGCGTGGATGCAGACTTGGGAAATGTGAATGAGTGGAAGTGACATTGGGTGCTGATAGAATAAGGAAATAATAGAGGTGAGGCAGAGGAAGGCAGCTGGTAGAAAGCTGAGGGTAAACTGTGACAATGGAGTTTGAAATAGGAGGAAAGGGAGTTCGTTGGGGTCAGCTGCTGTTCTGTGTCTTTGGGTCATCAAAGGCAGTTCTAAAGTGCGGCCTCAACCTGAGATAGGTCTGGTTCCTCCTCCATTTCCAGTCCTGGCAGCTTCCTCACCCCCAGAGGTGCTGGAGGTCACACCCGGTGGCGTGGAGAGCCAATTTCCACACGGAGGTGACTTGGACAAAGAATTTTTATGTTCTTGTTAATTCATGTGGGAGCCTGGGGCCTTGTGGGGCTGGAGGTTGAGGAAGGTTGCTGCCTCTAAGGTTTGCAAGAGGCAACTAGTCTTCTTTACTGCTGAGATTCTAGGAACTCCAGAGGCCACTGCCCTGAAATGCCCCCAGTTGGTCACAAGTCCTGGCTCCCTCCAGTCCTCTGGCTCTCTCCTGGGTAGAATTCCAACCTCTTCCCCACTTCCTGCTCTGAGGTAATGACAAGGAAGGGGCCTACCCGCTGGGCAAGTGGGGGCATTGAATCTGGTCAGAGACTTAGAGACACTTGGCCCAGGGGGGTGTCAGGGAGAAGTCATTGCATCCTTAGCCGTCAGAATGGTGGAGAGAAGGGAGGTCAATGGGCCAGGCTGAGGGTTTAAAGGAAAGGATGAAAGAGGAATGCCTTGCCTTGCCTAATATTCTGAGTGACAAAACTGGGCTGTATCACTCATTCCCTGAGTCATGCCTCACCTGTCTACCTTTCTCAATGTGGGTGCAGGGAGGATGGCTCTGACTTTGCTCGCTTTCTCTGATACATGTTTTTAAGGTCTAATCCATAGACTTGATCCCTCTTCTAACTGGGACAAATCCAACTTTCTTGTTAGTATCTGTGTGGATTCCCGGAAGTTTCTGCTCTTTTGAGCTTTTCCCCTATGACTTTCTTCATGTTCAGCTGTCAGTATCATTGGGGTCTTGATTCCTGGAACTGTTCTCTGTGCCCTAATACCCCCAAATATGGGACACAGCCTCTTTCTCTGAATTTTTCTGAACAACACCAACATATGTTTTTTGTCTTTGCTGAAAATTTGGGGCTTAATTCCAACACATTAATACATTAATTATTTGGGGCTTAATTTGGGGCTTAATTCCAACACATTAATACATTAATTACTTATACATTAATGCTTAATGTATAAGTAATTAATGCTTAATTACTTAATCAATGTATAAGTAATTAATGCTTAATTATAAGCAATTAATGCTTAATTAATTACATTATAATTATAATTATAAGTAATTAATGCTTAATTAATTACATTAATGCTTAATGTATAAGTAATTAATGCTTAATTAATGCTTAATTAAGCCCTAAAATTTGGGGCTTAATTCCAACACATTAATACATTAATTACTTATATATTAATGCTGAGTATAAATCATACATGTCCCAAATTTCATTGACCCTGACTGCCACAGGGAACATCGCACCATTTCTCACTCCCTAGACCTTCACTCTCTCCAGGCCATTATCTTTCCCTTGCACCCTTAATCATCCCCCCACTTTTCATCTTCTCACTCTAACAGTGTTTATGGGCA
This sequence comes from Spilogale gracilis, assembly GCA_004023965.1. NCBI lineage: Eukaryota > Metazoa > Chordata > Mammalia > Carnivora > Mephitidae > Spilogale > Spilogale gracilis. The sequence goes on from PITA01012827.1 coordinate 54,636, forward strand.
CCTACCATGTATGCTGCACTGGTGACACATTCGTTTAAAGAGTTGAGTTCTCTTTGTCCCCTACCTCTCAGGGGACCCTACCTTTCTTCCCAGAGAATGCAAAACCCACCCCAAGCATGCCGCCATTTTTACCAGGTGTGTCCACCGCATACCTCTGTGGGAGAGAAAGCTCCGTATCCGAGATAAATCCCAACAAAGCACAACTCTGTGAAGCACTAGTCCTCTATTCTGACCCTTTATCCTGTGACTTGTTAAAGCCCTAGTGGAAAGAAACTTGACTCTGACTTTATAATGCCGGTGGCTGCAGACGATAGAATGACCCTTGCAGATGCGATTGTCAGGTGAGGAACTGGTTTCATTCTCTCAATGAAATAAGGAACAGACCAACTGTTACTTGGCTGCTTTTCTTTACCTTCTGTGTGTTCTATCCAAGAGCCAAGTTCTTCCAAAGGAATTCCTTGTAAGTGCTGCAAATAAAGATGCTTTGTGTTAAATGTTCAAATTTGCCTCTGAATTCTCTAGTTTTCTTTTCTTTTTTTTAAAGATTTTATTTATATATTTGACACAGAGAAACACAACCAGAGAGGGAACACAAGCAGGGGGAGTGAGAGAGGGAGCAGCAGGCTTCCCGCTGCGCAGGCAGCCCGTGTGGGGCTTGATCCTGGGTCTCCGGGATCATGACCTGAGCCAAAGGCAGTCGCTTAACCAACTGAGCCACCCAGATGCCCCTGTAGTTTTCTTTTGATGTGGTTCCTTTTGGCATCACCCAAAGCCCACTGAAAGAGTCTCTTCTGCACAAAAAAAGTACAGCTTGATAAATGATATCATTATTTTGCAAAGCATGAGTTCTATAGCCACTTATTTTTGTCATAAATTATTCTATAATAAGAGTGATGTAAGGGCCATCTGGATGGCTCTGTTGGTTAAGTGTCTGACTCTTAATTTGGGCTCAGGTTGTGATCTTGGGGTTCTGAGAATGAGCTTCACATTGGGGCACCCGGTAGGCACGGAACCTGCTTGGGATTCTCTTTCTCCCTCTGCCAAATCCCCCAACCCTCCATGGCTCATATGCACACATGCTCTCTCTCTCTCTTTCTCGGAAAAAAATGATGAAATTAATTTGGTTTGTATGTATGAGGAGGCCCTGGGGAGAAGGAGGGAGTCCCACTTGAAGGCTGAACTGCTTCCTCGGGCAATAGCAGATCCTCGTTGTAACACACTGAGTCCGAGAAGCACTAGTCATGCACACACCATCCCCTCCTCCCACTTCCCAGCTTTCTGTGTAGACTGCCACACCAAAACCAGAACTGGCTACCTAATCCTTGATCATGAATTTAAGGGAGGCAATATTTTGGCTACATCACTGATGTTTCTGGGTGGTGGAAGGGAGGAGAGTTCTTTAGAGTGAACACAAGCCAGAGAACAGGGAGGTTGAAAACCCAGGCGGGACCCCTGCTGTTTGGGCCAGTCATTTCAGGAGCCCCAGCAGCAGGTTTGGGAGGCAGGAGGTGGTCTGGACAGCCTGCAGGCCCTGCCAGTGAGCGCTCCCTGGTAGGGTCAGGATTCTGTTAGCTGGCCTGTTTGAATCCTGGGTTTTTGTTTTTTAATTCCTCATTTATTTTCCTTAAATGGAATCATGCTGAACATTCCAGACTACTTCTGCTGGGCTAAATGAATTAAACAAAGGGTATTTTTCCATGCATGAGCCAGGGGGAATTTCATGGGCCAGAATGCGGTGAGACCGTGGTAACAGTCTGTAGAACAATCTATGAGAACAGTTTCTGGTCTCGCTACTTCCCTTCTCTCGTACTTAATGTTTCTGAATTTAGAGTTAAGAAAGGAGGACGATTTTCATATCCAGGGATAATTTATAGGCCGAGTCTTTCAGGAGGCTCAGGGGTGTAGGTAATGTTGAGAAAAGTAGCCCTCTCCAGGTAGAGCATCTGGATGAGAACTACAGTGGTAGGAAGGGACCCACAGGGTAGAATGGTTTCTGTCAGAACTGTGGACACATTCTGGGTTGGATGGGTCTTCCTTAGGGCCCCAACCTTGTTTCCACTTCTCTTAAGCAGAGTCACCTGGTACTACCTCCTGTCCCTTTGTCTTAGGATATCCTTTACTTCTGCCATAGCTGATGCTTACAAGCAGTGAGTTTCTGGCCCCTGATTGGATCCGTCCAGGGGCAGCATCCTGCCACATGTCTAGTTTACTATTGGTCTGTGAACGTCGCTCCCTCGGGTCCTTTTTGCTGAGTTGCTAGGTGAGCCTGGATTCTTCTCACAGCCTTTCCAGTGGCACCCTGGGTCTCCTTGGAAAGCCACCATCCCTCCCTTGGCTTCTGGCCCCTCCTGCATAAAACAAGGTTAACACCTAGATCCCCTCCAGGCCCCCATCCCGGTGAGTGGGCTGGCCCCTCCCCAGGTCTCCCAGTTCGCTCTGGCTGATGTTAGACTACCGGCCACAGGGCTAGAGCCCTGCCTGAGTGGAAGTGCCCTTTCCAGGGAGGATTCAGAGTCCTGGACTAACAGTGTGCACACCTCTTGCCCCCCTGTCCTCCTTCCCCCAGCTGCAGGACACTTTTGCCTTAGAGACACACTGTGTTAATTCTATCAGCTTTGTGTGTTTTCTGCTTCTGCTTCTCCCAGGTCCCATAGTCCATTCTGAAGATGTGGAGGCTGCCTTCTGAGAGAACGAAGAATGGATGGTGTAGGGGGAGGCTGTCCCAGCTGGGTCAGGAGCTGCCCTGACAACCATAGCAAAATTTGGACAGCAGGGGGTGCTGTGGGAGCAGCCTCATGGTCCCCATGGCTGTGTGTCTCTCTCCAGAAGTCCTGTCAGGCTATCTCAGCCTAAATCCCTCACCCACCCAGTCCAGCCCCTTGCCTGTTTAATTTTTGTAATTCCACAACGCACTTTCATGGAAGGTACTTAGTGTGTGTTTGTCAAATGAATGAATAATGGAAAGAAACAGAAACCTCTCCCTGGTTCCTACCTTCTTGGGGCAAAGAGAGATGCCTTGACCCCAGCTGGTCAGCTGTGTTTCCCTTTCCTTATCAGGGGACTGAGGTCTCACTCCAAGGCCTGCTGCTTCCAAGTGGCCAGAGATGGAAGTGGGTGGTATGGAGTCCTGAGCAGCAGTCTCAAACCTCTGCTCTGATTGTGTGCAGGTTCTGTTCTTAACCTGACCAAAGCCCAGGGAGCTCCCTCCAACCCCAGGGATATCCCTGAGAGGGAGACTCACAGACAGGGCGTTGGCAAGCCCCAGACCAGGACCAGGCACTGGGAGGAAGGTGGGCATGCCCTCCTATGGCCTCTGATGGGAGGATAACCAAGAAACTGGGGTTCTGGAAGACCTGGGGACCTGGGCCAGTATGTCATTCTCCTCTCTAGGTGGTTCTGGGGCTCCGTGTTGGGATGAGACCTGATGTAGATGAGAGTGGAGTTAGGGCCCGAGCTCTGTAGCCTGGTTTCTTAGGGGAAAGACCAGACTGCTGAAAGGAAAAGGATGTGTATTCCCAAGTAAGGAATATGGGTAGCAGCCTGCATGTCTGTTGTTAGGGGCACTGAGTTCCATGCCCTCCTGTTTAACATTGCTGTTACCTCCTAAGTCCAGGATGCTCGAACTCTCTTTTGTACTATGACAGTAACCTCCTGGTTGGTCTCCTTGCCTCCATTTGTTCTGCCCATGGTTTTGCCAGCATGAACTTTTGAAAAAGCATATTAAGTCATGTCAGCATTTACTTTTTTTATTTTAAAGAGGATTTTATTTATTTATTTGACAGAGAGAAACACAGCTAGAGAGGGAACACAAGCAGGGGGAGTGAGAGGGAGAAGCAGGCTTCCCGCTGAGCAGGGAGCCCGATGTGGGGCTCAATCCTGGGTCTCTGGGACCATGACCTGAGCCGAGGCAGTCGCTTAACCAACTGAACCACCCAGGTGTCCCAGAATTTACTTTTAAAATCTTTGTCAACCCATTACCTATAAGATGAATCCTAATCTCTTTAGCCATAAGCCCACTCTCCTTCAGATTGTCATTAAGCTTTTTGATGGCAATGCTTTGTGCAAGAGAAAAATGGGGGCACCTGGCTGAGTCAGTCCATGGAACATGTGACTCTTGGTCTCAGGGTTGTGGGTTAGAGCCTAACATCGAGTGTAGAGATTACTTAAAATAAAATAAAATCTTTTTTTTTTTTTTTTTTAAGATTTTATTTATTTGACAGCGAGAAACACAGCCAGAGAGGGAACACAAGCAGCGGGAGTGAGAAAGGGAGAAGCAGGCTTCCCGCCGAGCAGGGAGCCCGATATGGGGCTCGATTCCGGGTCTCCGGGATCATGCCCTGAGCTGAAGGCAGTCGCTTAACCAACTGAGCCACCCAGGCGCCCCTAAAATAAAATCTTTAAAAAAAAAAAAGAAAAAAATGGGAGTAATATATTTAAGACTCCAAGGAAAAAAAATGTGAACCAAAGATTTTATATCACTCTTATCAATGTGCCGATCCTGAGGAATCTGTTAGAGCGTGAGCTTCACACAATCAGAATGACTCGAGAGATCTCACCAGAAGGAATGGTTGCAAGCATTAAAAATACAGTTACATGTAGAACTAAAAGTAAATGAGCATCTAAAAGGCAAGGATGGCATGAACTGGTTATGTAGTCTGTCTACTGAGGTATGGGGCTAGGAGAATAAAGAGAGAGTGTGGGCAATTTAAAAATATATTCTGAGTGGCGGTGGTGGTATTAATATTGTTATTTTCAGGCTATTATGATATAATGTCAGATAATGTAAATGATGAATTATGGACTTGTTCAATCATCCTGTGTTTTTAAGAATTAGGAATTAATGAACTTCTGGGACTTCATCAAAATAAAAAGCTTCTGTACAGCAAAGGAAACAGTCAACAAAACAAAGAGGCAACCCACAGAATGGGAGAAGATATTTGCAAATGACACTACAGACAAAGGGCTGGTATCCAAGATCTATAAAGAACTAGTCAAACTCAACATCCAAAAAGAAGATGAACACAACAAAAAAGGGCAAGAGACATGAAGAGGCACTTCTCCATAGAAGATATACAAATGGCTAACAGACACATGAAAAAATGTTCAGCATTACTAGCTATCAGGGAAATTCAAATCAAAACCACACCGAGATACCACCTTACACCAGTCAGAATGGCCAAAATTAACAAGTCAGGAAAAACAAATGTTGGAGAGGCTGCAGAGAAAGGGGAACCCTCTTACACTGTTGGTGGGAATGTAAGCTAGTGCAGCTGCTTTGGAAAACAGTGTGGAGATTCCTTAAAAAATTAAAAATAGAGCTACCCTATGACCCTGCAATTGCACTACTGGGCATTTACCCCAAAGATACAGATGTAGTGAAAAGAAGGGCCATATGCACCCCAATGTTCATCGCAGCAATGGCCACAATCGCCAAACTGTGGAAAGAGCCAAGGTGCCCATCAA
>PITA01012828.1:0-60024 GCA_004023965.1 Spilogale gracilis
TGTTTTTTAAAGATTTTATTTATTTGACAGAGAGAAACACAGCCAGAGAGGGAACACAAGCAGGGGGAGTGAGAGAGGGAGAAGCAGGCTTCCTGCTGAGCAGGGAGCCCGATGTGGGGCTCGATCCCAGGTCTCCAGGATCATGACCTGAGCCAAAGGCAGTCGCTTAACCAACTGAGCCACCCAGGCGCCCCGAAAAGTTAGTTTTAACAAAATCTTTTTCACTAGAATAGAGTCCTAGAACTCTTCACAGAATGATCCCTGAAGTCTGCATGATGGGCTCCAGATGGCAGAAAGGAGAGATAGCAATGACTGCTGTGAGACTTTCAAGTCTGGTTTTAGGATATTTGGCACGTCACTGAATGTGCTAATGTATAACTCAATGTTTAAATTGTCATTTGCTATCCTTAATTTTTAAGGACAAAATGAGGATTTGAAGCAGGAGATTTTAGAAGGGACACGTGGAATTGACAGACAAAGAAAGAGAACATTAGCCTGGCATGGATAACTTATGTATCACAAGTTACATATTTTAAGTAAATGTTCGCTGGATCATTTAACTTGGCATTTATAACTTGTGTCAAAAATAGAAACTTTGTTCAGTGTGCAAGGTATGAGACTTATCATCTTCTATGGAGAGATAGAGAAAAACCTCATCTAGGCAAGAGCAGAAATCTGCCAAACTTCTTTGACTTTGGGAAGGTTACAGAGAAGGTTGACAGTGTCAATGCATACAGTGTGATTTATCATGAGCTTCAGAAGGCCCTCAATAAAGTTCCACATGACAGCCATCCACTGAAGGCGAGAGCTAAGGAGATCCAGGATAGAGCATGGGAGTGAATAAAGAACTAGTTAAAAAGGAAAAAAAAAAAAAAAAAATCTGAGGACAGAAATGGTGCCGACATGTTGAGCTACATTGCCTCCCAGATAAGTTTGATAATGGCTAAGCTTTTTATATAATTGTGTTAGTTTTTGGAGTTGAGAGCGACATCTCAAAATGTTTATTGTGCTAGAATTGCGGAAACCAGAAAAACTAGGTGCTTAATAGCCTAGATAAGATTAATTTCAAGTTAAACTGCCCCTAGCCTGGTTATGTTTTTACAGATTGCTGCAATATTTGATCAGGAAGGAAGCAGAAAATAAACACTCCCAGCGAACCTGCAAGTTGGCTTTTTAAACACTAGAAATAACTTCAACAGCTAAGACGGAACTAATGAACCTCAAGATGTGAAGGAACAAATATTAGGCTAGAAAGCTGGATACCTGAGTACCATCTACCTGTGAGCACTTTGGAGCCAACTTTTAATCTATGAGTGAACAAATTGGAGCAAATAATTTCTGATGTTTCTTTTACGAATAACCTTATGTGACAGTGTCATGATGAAGATGACATGAAAGGTTTAGTATTTACCTTGAGCAGCCAGCGGATGTTGGGATGTCTGGATAATTTCATTTCTCTCTTAGAGTAGAAAGAAACCCCCTCCAACCCCAAATCCATATAAACTGCACATAATAGAAATAACAGTGAAGGAAATGCCAAGCATTTTCTGTAAATTAAAGTTGTTTTTACTAAATTATTGGGCCATATTTTTTGGATGTGTGCTCTCAAATTAATACTGCTTGCAAGGAGAAAAAAAGGAGATGCAAGTGTCTCAAATATATTGGATACATAAAAGTTGGAGTATGCATAATCGTCTTGCAAGAGTTCTTAAATCTCTGTATATAAACTGTTTAAAAGTAAATTAAAATTATTCCTTAATGAAATACAAATCTGAAGTCACTTGAATAACTAATCATTTTATGACCCATGCAGTGAATTTTTAATGCCTACTTCTACCTGATTATTTTAGATATGTCTGTGTTGTAAATTAAAAGCTACATAAATCATTAATGTGTTGATACAGATCAGTGAACTGCTTACACTGTATGTGATTCCTCAGGACATACAATGTCTGATTCACCTCCCTCCCTTTCAATTATATAACTGCCAGGCGCTTTTCCTCTGTTCATCTTCTGCGAGGTCTTATTTGGTAGAGCTGCACACCAAAGCTTCTATCACCTTCCCAACATAGTCTGATGCTTGCAATCAAAGGGCTCTCACAGTGTAAAAATGAATAGGTCCCAAACCCAATAATGTGGAGATAGAATTCCGTGAAGGGATAGACTTTTTTTCTTCATTTTTAAAATCCGTGTTCCCAGGAAACTGTAGCAAGAAGACATAACCTCTGTACTTTTCTTAGATCAGTATATACCCTCTCTACCTTCCTTAAAAATGTCATGTTCTTTCTATACCTTGAGTTACAGAGTTCCTGCTGCCTTGTAGGAGGGTCCTCATTTTATCCCTCCATCAGTCTAATAATTATACTTCCTTTGGAAGCCAGCTTAAGATCTGCATCATCTGTGATGCTGATTAAAGCCACCCATAATTAGAGGAAGTTCACTCTGCCTTAGAATAGTATTGATTTAAGTTTATAAAGTCTCCACTATGAGACATTATTTCTTTGAGATGCTTTAGAGATATAAAGATGAATAAGATATGGCAAATGTAGTATAATGATGAACAGGGAAATACACAAAAAATAGTCAAAAATTGGTATATGCCATGAAAGAACATCAAAGAAACTGTTACAGGCATTTAATCAAGCAAGAATTCATATAGAATTCAAAGGACAAGTAAGGAATGGTCACAGATATATGAGGGGAGTCAAAAACAAAACAAAATAAAACAAAAAAAGAAAATCCAAAAAACTCAACAAACAAATAAAAAATGCATTCAGGTTAAGGCAGGAAGTCAGATGGACAAATGTGACTCTAGTGCAGGGCTTATAAATTTAAAAAAAAGAAGTTTAAATTTTCAAAAGTTGGTCTGAAATATCCCAGATATTGAATTTTATAATTTTTTAAAATCTGAAATGTAAAATGGTCATTCAAATTTTTGAATAGAGAACTTGAACAACCATGGAAGGAAGGCCAAGATGATCGGACCACTTAGACATAGAAGCAAATTATCCACTCGATTTTCTTTCGACAGTGTCTGCTAGTTACTAGAGTCTAAGCACAGTGCTGTAGTTTAAAAAAAAAAAAAAAAGCTATCACATTGAATGGAGCTTCATTCAAGTGGATGGAAACAAACATTATAAACAAGTAATAAATATAATTTTTCTAGTGATAGTAAGAAGAAAAATAGTGAAGGGAGCATAGTTCGCTGGGTTTGCTATTTTCAATACGATAGTCAAGGAAGTCATTCCTGAAATCATTTCACTTGAGGAGAGGCCTAACTGAAGTGCAAAAGTAAGGCATGCAGATGTACAAAATTTTGGTGCTTGTTTAAGGGGTGTCTATTTTTCTTCCCCAGTAAATTCCTGTTTCTTTTGAGACAGCATATGTTCTATTGTCTCTAATTTGTGTGTGTGTGTATGTGTGTGTGTGTGGCAGAGTGGCTAGTGTGTTGTTGGTAAAATAACAGGAAGCCTATTATGGTAGACAGAAAAAGCATTCTGCCATGAATTCAGAATCCTTGGTGTGAAAAGGGAGTTTCCCAGAATTACCTACAGCCCTTTTGCTCGGAATTGTGTAAGACACTAGCTACTGTAGAAATCTGCAAGACATCTTGAATAAAAGAAGCTAATGATAAATTTCTTTCTAGTAAAGTGAAGGAAGGTATAACCTCATTAATGAAAAAACATAAGAAATATATTTTAAAAATGATAAACAGAAAGGAAGGGAAATGAATTATAAGAAATTATAAGAAAAGATGCCTAGGTGGCTCAGTTGGGTAAGCAACTGCTTTCAGCTCAGGTCACGATCTTGATCTTGAAGTTCCAGGATCAGGTCCTGCATCAGTCTCCCTGCTCAACGGGGCGTCTGCCTCTCCCTTTACCCTCTCTACTCTCATGCTCGCTCTCTCTCTCTCTCTCTCTCTCTCTCTGTCTTTCTTTCTAATAAATAAAATCTTAAAAAAAAAGAAATTATAGGAAAAAGGGGAGGAGAGAAAGAAAAAAGGAAAGTAGGATAGCATGGAAGGACTTCAGGCGAGAGAAAATTATTAGGGAACTAATGACAATGAGAGAGATAATGAAAGGAAAGGAAAGCCATAGGAAAGTAGGGCCAGATTCGTGCTTCTAGATACTGGACATAGTTGTTCAAATAATCTGTCTTATTCATTTGAATACTGATGTGCAAGGACTAGTGTGATGTGAAAGCCTCAAGAATTTAAGTTGATATTACTGAAACCTTTATGATAGATAGGTATTTTTACCAGGAATATTGCAACTTAAAATCACACGAGAGAGCTATTTGATGCAGGAGCAAAAGACAAAAGGAAATCAATAACAAATTGCTGCCAGAAAATGGTGTGTTGGATTTTCAGATTGGCTAGAGAGTAAAGAAGAAATTCCAGAGAGGAGGAAGCCACAGATGGGACAGCTAAAAAAATTGCATATAAACTCTACCCAATAACTTACCTGACAATATTGTGCAGTATATGGGCAGAGTATATTTTAGGTCGCCTGGTAGAAAACAAATCAAGAAACCTGAAAAAAAATAGTGCAAAATTCATTTGATGTCACTACTAAGAGATAGTCTTTGGAATGTTAGTCAAACAAAATTAACTGTTAAGAGAACTAAAACAAATTCCCTTCAGAAAAGATAAAAGAAAATAAATGTCACAAATCATAATATCTACTAGAAACCATACAAAAAATTGCTACACATAGTAAAAAGAAAACACAGTCAATAGAAACCAACTATAAGATGACAAAGATAGATAAGACAACTATAAGCATATAAGACAACTATAGCAGACAAAGATTTTAAAGCAGCTATGATAAATATGTATATAAATATTTCCTTTCAAATCTAAAGAGAAAGGAAAATTATGAATAAAGAAGAAAATATCAGCAGAGAAATAAAAATGGTAAAAACAAACCATATTAAAATTCTAAAAATGAAAATTATAGTGTTTGAAATAAAAATTTTGTGATGGACTTGACAGCATATTGAATGCAAGAACAGAGAAAAAACAACATTTAGGAAAAATAAGGTGGGGTGCCTGGGTGGCTCAGTCATTGGGTGGCTGCCTTCGGCTCAGGTCATGATCCCAAAAGTCTGGGTTCAAGCCCCGCAACGGGCTCCCTGCTTAGTGAGAAGCCTGCTTTTCCCTCTCTCACTCCCCCTGATTGTGCTCCCTCTCTAGCTGTGTTTCTCTCTGTCAAATAAGTAAAATCTTAAAAAAAAAAAAAAAAAAAGAAGAAGAAAAAGAAGAAGAAGAAGAAGTTTAGCACGGTCTCAGTGACCTATGGGACAGTATCACGCAGTCTAACATAGAGGATAAAAACATACAACAGGGAAGCTCTGGGCAGCAGCCAAGTTCTTTCTTTTGAAATGTCTGACTTTGAGAAGTGTAATTAAGAAGTTGTGTAATGAAATAAGTCAATCAGAGAAAAACAGTTTATTATATGATCTCTCTGATATGAGGGATTTGAGAGGCAGGGCAGGGGGTCGTTGTGGATAGGGAGGGGGAAAAAATGAAACAAGGTGGGACTGGGGAGGGAGAGAAACCATAAGAGACTCTTAATTTTAGGAAAATAACTGAGGGTTGCTGGGCGGTGGGAGGGCAGTTAGGGTGGCTGTGTTATGGAAAAAATAAAAACTAAAAAAAGAACAAGTAGTGTAGCATTTGACTGATTGATTTATTTTGCTTAGCATAATACTCTCTCATTGCATCCACACCATTGCAAATGGCAAGATTTCAATTTTTGATGGCTGCATAGTATTCCAGTGTGTGTGTGTGTGTGTGTGTGTGTGTGTGTGTGTGTGTGTACCACATCTTCTTTTTTTCTTTTTTAAGATTTTATTTATTGGATAGAGAGAAACACAGCTAGAGAGGTAAGCCAAACAGGGTGAGTGAGAAGGGGAGAAGCAGGCTTCCCGCCAAGTGGGGAGCCCCATGCTGTCGGGGATGGTGTGTGATCCGCCCCTCCCGCCATGCGCAAGCCACCAGGAACTTTGGAGGTACCCCTGAATGTGAATGAAAGCCACTCCGGGCTTTCCCTGCCTAGAATCTGGGAAGCCACATACCTTGTGGGCTGGGACAATATGTCCTTTGCGTCCCTGGGATGTGTGCTTGGGCAAGTGCTCATCCAAGGCACATTGTTCCATTTAATCCTCCTCCTGATAATCATATCTCCTCGGTATCTATTATCTGTATTCCTTGCTCCCTCTGCCTCAATGGTCTCAGCTTCTGTGGATTTAAGTAATCACTCTACACCCTGCAGTAATAATACTGACCCTATCTCTAGGGCAAGGTGCAAAAGCAGTTAAAGATCTATTTGACACAGACCTGGATGATCAGCAGGCTGTGCTGATTGGCACAATTGTTTTCACTGTTTAATGGAAATCTACAGCCTTTAGTTTGATCTCATGAGCTTACCTTAGTTATACAAAATAACTTAACTTCGAAAAGCCCACACACGTCAGACTTGGTGCATAGCTCTTTGGTCCAAGTTGATAAATCTGTACATTGGAATCGTGAAGTGGGAAAGAATGCTAGGAGGGGTGACACAAAGGTGGTGTGAGTCTATTCACAAACTTCCCTTTGTTCCTGACCTTCACTTATACTATGTGTTTATAACACTTTCCTTTATAGTGGAAATCAGTGGTTGATAATTATAACCTGCATAGATACATTTTGATTGAGACTATTATCAATACTAATATACTTAATAGTTTAAACGTAGCTACTTAAAGTTTCCACAACCACCCATTCACCTTTTGTCTGTGTGACCACTCTCTGCCTTGCACAGTCAGAGGAGAAGACATTCCATTGAGATAAGGTAGACAGAACCAATTGTTTGCCTAAAGCTAGATTGATGTGACTGCCAGTGGACCAAGGTCTGTTTCCGCCCACAATTAGGGATGCTCTGTCCTAAGTTTATGGCACCTGAACGTGCACCGATGTCTTGGGAAATTTATGATTGGAAACCTGAAAGAATTCTGTGTAAGCTCTTACAAATATCTCTTATCATACACCCTTCCCTCGAGATGATCTGTAACTAAAAAGCTTTCAATAAAGAACCCTGAAGACACAGTTTTCGGGAGATCCCCACACCACTCTTCGCGTCTGGTCTCCTTATATCATCGACTCCATCACCACCTTCAGGGAACCCTGACCGACCGATGCCAGAGCTGGCTCCCGGCACCATGCAGGGCTCAAACCTGAACCTCCGGGATTATGACCTGAGCCAAAGGCAGCCGCCCAATGACTGAGCCACCCAGGTGCCCCTATACCATATCTTCTTTATCCATTCATCTGTTGATGGACATATGGGACCAGGGAGGGAGATAAACCATAAGAGACTCTTGATCTCAGGAACCAAACTGAGGGTTGCTAGGGGATGAGGGGGTGGGATAGGGTGGCTAGGTTATTGACATTGAGGAGGGTATGTGCTATGGTGAGTGCTGTGAATTGTGTAAGACTGATGATTCAAAAACCTACAATACATAGACATATAATACATTATTATTTTTTTTAAAGTAGTGTAGCATTTGAAGGTAGGACTAAAGACCACTGCGCAAATGAGAAAGGGGAAAGTTGAGGTCAGATTTTTCTTGAGTCCCTCAGGCTGATAGATAGGTTTCCAGAGAGAGGACAAGATCAGGTACTTGTAAAGGCTATCTGTGGCTTCCTTTCCAGGGAAAAGCTGATCCAAACAACCACACTGATGTCTTACTCTTCTTCATTCTGCCATTCACTATGGATCACCTGTTTTCCAAGTACCTTCTGTTGGGAGGAAAGTAAACTATATTTTCTGGAACTATGGTTTTCATAGTTCCACCTTAAATCATGAAATAGATGGACTAAAATATATATATTCTATTTAGGTAGGATTTACTTTTGGATGAAGAAGCCCTGGATCTTTAGCCAGAATATTGCCAGCCCCAATCTCGTAAATATTATAGTATGTGCAAAGTTTGGTGCAGCTGGTCTTCCACCTCTGCTTTGTTTTATTAGTTTTCCTATCCCACCTTTCTAGAACCTGACAATGCATCATTGCTACATTTCCTGTTGTCACCACGAAAACAAACTCACTCAAGCTTTGCTCCAGACCAGTTCAATCTAATCATGAATTACTAACCTAGGATCCATGGTTGGGCTTCAAGTAGCCTGTGACTCCCCTAAACTGGGTTAACATGTTGTATTTGTATGAGGATACTTGGTGCTTGAGAGATGGGTTCTGGATTTGACTGCGTGGTTCAAGTCACAGCTCCACCCCTTACTAACTAGGTGATCTAGGGCAGGTGACTTCATAGGTGCCATGTTCAGTTTTCTCAGCCCTAAAATAAGAATAATAATAACAAGTACCTCATAGTTTGATGTGAAGATCATGTTAATATGTGGTAATTATAACAGTGACTAGCAAATGGCAATCTCTAAATAAATGTTAGTTCTTTATTGTGTTTTTATTTTATTAATATAGGGATCCAAGATGAATAGTTATGAGTCACTCATTTGAATGGAAAAATAATCCATTCTTCCCTAAATGTTCCCTAAGTTCCTAATAGATACAAGGGATTGATTGAAAAAAATAACTTGTGCATTTCTTTTAAAGCAAATACCTATGTATCATCTCATTTTATTCCCAAAACTTCTAGAGAATTGATAGTTTTTAACCCATTTAAAGGAGAAAAATGTCCTGAAGACAATGCATTGACTTCTTTTTCTCCTAGCAGTCATTTAGTTATGGCAAAAGCCTAGGGTTTGTTTTCCCTATAAAAAACTTGAATGAGTGGCTTCAGAGTGTCTCAGGCAATTAACCATCTGTCTTTGGCTGGGGTCCTAATCCTAGGGTCCTAGGATCGAGCCCTTCATCAGATTCCCTGCTCATCGGGAAGGCTGCTTCTCTCTCTCTCTCTCTCTCTCTCTCTCTCTCTCTCTGCCTGCTGCTTCCCTTGCTTCTGTGCACGTGCACGCTCTCTCTGTCAAATACATAAATACAATCTTTAAAAAAAAAGATTTGAATGGTACTGTTTGGCTTTGATGACAGCAGTGAAGAAGTTCTAATATAGTAGTTTAAGGAGATAATGGAAAACTATTAATAAGAAAAAGATTTTTATTATCAAAAACTTTCTGCGTGTCTATATTTTATTTTTTTTTACTTTTTTTTCTGTGTCTCTGTTTTAGATTAACCACTCTCAGAGGCAGTATGAAGAATGACTTGGAATGAGATCATTCTAGTTATGTCAGAATTATGGCATCGCATGTGCATGTGCACACACACACAGCGATCGGTAAAGACAATAAAAAACAGTTAGATTACAGTAAAGTCACAGTTAGTTTGATGAGGATATTCTCTGCAGAAAAACACTTTTTATCTGTATTGTGTAGCCTGGTGAGTGCCTCTTTAAACCTCTTTAAATGTGCTTCTGGGCACAGAGTTGGTAGAGGAAGATGGAGAGGTAAAGGAAGCCCTGTAAGACACTGCGTTATGGTATTAATTCACCTATTGCTCATTCCAGGTTCTGCACCTACGTTCAAAAAGTGAAATATGAATTTCAGGTTGACCAACATCCTATAACCAGGAGAAACGAAGAGATGAAGGAAAAAGGAGAGAAAGAAGGGGAAACTAGGAAGGAAAAGAAGGAAGGAAAGAAGAAAAAGGAGATTAAGGAAGGTGGGAGAGAAGAAAGGAAAGGAAGACAGGCAGAGAGATTCAAAGGAAACAAGAAATCAAGACTGGAGGGAAAAATCACAATCCAAACAAACAGTTTTGGTTTTTTGTTGTTGTTGTTCTGTCTGTTTTGCAAAGTAAGTTATGAAGAACATTGTTTGCCCAAGTTTCATTGTAATGAAGTTTAAATGGACCAGCTCTCAATATAGGAGATCTGAATCTAAAATCTAGCAAGTACTCAAAAGTGAGTGAGAAGGTGCAGGGCTTTTGTTAGTTTGAAGTAATCGTTCTTTGATTTGTTTCAGAATTACTGTGAATTCTGCTTATTTAGTCTTGGGCAGATCTGTACTATTTCTAGAAGACTCTGGCTTGTTGTAGTCAAGTGAGAGTTCAGGGTCATCAGCAAGGCCAATTATGATCCCCTCTTCCCTTCTGTCTGGTTCCCCAGGTACCCTTCCTCCTGCACTCCCATACCACCCCTTTGTTCCCCACCACATATACCACAGCCCCTGTGCCTATTTCCACCAGCATCCCAGTGGGCTCCTGCCTTTAAGCCTGCTCAAGAGAGGTGAGTGAGGCTCAGGATGGGTGGGCCTTCTCATTATGCTTCTCAGAGAGGAAGGGCCACAATGGCACCCACCAGCACTGGAGGTAATCTGTTTTCCCCCAGCTACTTGACCTGTGACTTTGCTGCCTGGTCAGGGATGTGTTTCTGCCATTGACAGATGTTTGTATTTTCCAAGGGGATCAAAGTACATCAAAGTACTTCTCCCTCTTGGGTGCTTAGATCATGGCTGGCATGGGGTGCTGGGGCATCTCGCTTTTTGTGGAGGATTGCTGGATTTTCCTCATGCTGGGAAATAAAAGCCTACTGGCCTAGCTTTTAGGGACCCGGAAGGGGTGCAAGAGCTTCACATGAGAGGAATGAAGAAGTCCTGGCTAGAAGGAAGAGCCACTGCCCTGATTTGGCCACTAACCGAGGGGCACGGGCCTTAGTGATGGCCAGGCTTACCCTCCTCCCTTTCATTGCTGCTAAAATGGGAGGCCCCGTGACATCTTCCTGAACAGATCTGTAGGTAGTTAGTGCATAAAAGATTATCAGAAACCTTAGCAAGGAATGTGGAAAATGAGTTAAAATCCTCAGGGATATAAACCAAGTACTGCCATTTTCTCTCTTCTCTGTTTCTCAGTCTGTCCTTTATTCCTTTTGTTGAATCCATTGATCTTAACTTCAGTGGTTGTCTTTACAAAGTAAGGACTGGGCTAGACATCGTACTAGAAACTGAACATTGGAATTTGAATGATTACGAGTCCAAAACCAAAGGGGTAGAACCAACCAACCAAACAAAAATATCCATTAAGGAGGATTTCAGGGTGAACCTAGGAGGCCTTGGCAGCTTGGAGCAACAGAGGCATAAGTGACCATAAAACATGACATCATTGTCTTTCTGTTTTATCTCTGCTTCAATCCTCTACCAGTCTACAAAATAAATTGTTTTATATAATGCCCATGATGGGTGTTGACCTATTTCTTCAAATTAAAAAAAAAAATGTATAAATCTGTAGACACACACCAAGCACAGTGGGATTTTAGCTATGATAAGAAGACATGCCTGATTCTTCTGAGAAGGTAGGTCTAACAGAATAGTTCCAGATGCATGCATTTCTTTTCTAACAAAGAAAAGTAATTCCCAAGTCTTCACGAATTCTAGTGTTGTACAGGTGTTTACTTTCACAAAGGATCCTGCCTCTAGTCTTCTACATAAAACATTTTCTTAAATAAGTTTAATGCTGTGGAAGACATAACACAGTAGCCCTCAAAATGGTGTGAACATTCTAGCACATTATAAACCAAATATGATGATCGTGTAGGGGTGGGAGGTATGTTAACCTCAGGCATCCCAGATAAGGGAGTAGAATATCAAATAATTTAAATGGGGTAAAAGTTTTCTGAGATGAAGGGAAATGAAATGACTTCTTTGAAAAAGGGTGTTGTAGAGAATTAGAATATCTAATAAGTGACATTTTGTTGTATTTCTGTCACTAGACATTTAGGGTGGGCCAGCCTGACCCTGTCTGCAGACATCCCCTGTTGCTTTGAGGGCGAGTGCTGGGGACACTGAAGCTACCTGTTGCCTGGCACCTAGCTCATCTCCTCACTGAGGAAGTGGCAGAGCGCTATCTGGGAATTACTGAAAAGGTCAGATTTCATATTGATATTTCTCAGTCTAATAATGCAAAAACATGGAGTAAGTCTTCTATTTGGAAAAAGTTTGTAAAATAGGTACTATTTAAATGCACATGAATACACTAGTTCTCAAAATCAACAGGGTTATTGTTTATTATTGTTTCCATTTCCATAAATGATACCCTTGCTGTGTCACAGAACAAGAGTCAGATGGGCTTGGGTGTAAAGTTAAGGGTCCTACCAGAGAGTTGTGTGAACTCAGCCAGTTGCATATTTTCTAAGCTCTGGTTTCCTGATCCGCAAAATGAAGATTCTGTCTTGGTGCCTTAGAGCATGTTTTTGAGTCTTAAATAAGGTGGTCTGTGTGGACATGACTAGTAACATTTTGCCCCAATGTTAAGTGTCAATGAGTGCTGGATCACCTTTTCCTTGCGATGACCAAGGTAGAAGGAAACAGGTCTACTCTGTGGATTCTCCTCCGTGCACTGCCCTTAATCTTCTCCTGCTGGGCTCTCAGAAATGATTTCTGCATCAAGGAAAGGACTAACAAGGGGAATGAAGTAGTTCTAGGCTTCTCAGAGTAAGCCACATCTCTTCCTGAACAATAAAGTGAAGTAGAAAATAAAGGTAGTTTTCTGATTTTTATAGTCCACATTTCTGATATTTGAAAGCCAGTAGCATTTTGCTTTACTATGATTCATTTACATGGCTATACACCTTGAAGTAACCAGATAATAGCTTATGTGTGTGCCTGTGTATACAGAGCTTGAAGAGTTGAAGGTAGATTAAAATTAGGAAGTGTTCTAAGTTATTGGTGTTGCTGACAAAATATTGTGAACTCTTCGTTATAGATTTAAAATCTTCTCTGATTCTCTCCAGTCTTTTAAAATTCAAAATTATATCATATTTTTGCTTGCAGAATGTTCTGTCAGTAAGTAGAGCCTTTCACTTTGGTTTCTTATTCTGTTCCTCTACATCTGGTTGGTTATGTCCCCAATTAAATTGCATTCCAATTTTTCTTCTAATAGTAATAATAATACAACTTTTCAGATCAGATGAAACCTCTCCCAGGAGTTTTATCTCTTATATCCTGGCTAAAGTGAAGTTAAGTCTGAACAGTTAATAATGATTTGAATCTACTATATTTTACTCATAAGGCCTAAAGCTCATTAAAAAAAAAGAAAAGAAAAAAAATGAAAGAGGGGAAGGAAAAAATGTTCTCTATTGAGAGATTGGCAAAAAAAAAAAAATCATTTCAAAGTAGCATTTCTTTCTTTTATTCAGTCATTGAAAAAACACTAAAACACATGTGCGTGCAGACCTTTTTGTTCCACTATATGGCATAAGAATTTGGACCATTTAATAATAAGGGGTTTTTTTTGGGGGGGTGGGGTTGATTTTGTTGTGTTTGTTTGTTTTTAATGAACACAAGAAAACATCTATACCTATATGAATGTTTTCCCTTTTAGTCAGTCTTTAATTTGATAGGCTCATGTATTCCAAATCTCCCTTCCCTTTTATTTGTTTGTTTGTTTCTTTCTTTCTTCCTGTATCTATTTATTTATTTATTTTTGGTCTTGGAAGCAGTCAACTCTTAAGAATTACTTGGTGCCAGGGTGCCTGGGTGGCTCTGTTGGTTAAGCCACTGCCTTCGGTCTCCCGGAGACCTGGGATCGAGCCCCACATCGGGCTCCCTGCTCAGCGGGAAGTCTGCTTCTCCCTCTCTCACTCTCTCAATCCCCCTGCTTGTGTTCCCTCTCTTGCTGTGTTTCTCTCTGTCAAATAAATAAATAAAATCTTTAAGAAAAAAAAAAGAATTACTTGGTGCCAAGAAGAGAGATACCAAGTTTTATGTGTATAAGGGACCACAGAAATGGTGTTGATAAAGTATTTAATCATATTGTGGGTAAATACTACATTTGGCCAGAAATCCAAATGAGCATGAGCTTGAGCAGTAAACAAAAAGAAAAGGTCAAGAGGGGGAAAAAGTGCACTTGAGCTGGGCTTTGAAATTTGGTTGCAACTAAGGAGTAGACTGAGGCTATGTGAGCAGGATTTTGTAAGTAGAGTAACAAAAGTAGGAGGAGGGGAATGAGAATGGAGAATGAGGAGACTGGAGGCCCTTCTTACTGCTTTTTTTTTTTTTTTTGGTTTATTTTAATCATATTCTGCATAACTCCCTGAGAGCATATCCATGTCCAAAACTAAATCAAACCAAATATCAGTGTCAGCAGCCAGTTAGAAGTAGACAGAAGGAGAAACAGACACATGATCACACACTTGTCTCAGCAGGTGGTTTGAGAAAGCAGGAGTGGTCTATGTCAGTAGTGTTTCACCAGTTCAGCACAGCCCCTTACCTATCCCTTGTCTTTATCGTATTTGTGATGGCTAATTTTATGTGTCCACTTGGCTAGGCTCTGATGCCCAGTTGTTTTGTCAAATACTAGTTTAGATGTTGTGAAGTATTTTTAAAATGTGAGTAATATTTAAATCAGTAGACTTTGAGTAAAGCATATTATCCTCCATAATATTGGTGGGCCTCATCCAAAGATTTGAAGGCCTTAAAACAAAGATGGAAGTCCCCAGAGGAAGAAGGTATTCTGTCTCCAGACCACCTTTGGACACAGAGACAACTCTTTTGTAATATTTTATTCTCCCAGCTTGTCCTGAACTTACCAGCCCCCCCAAAATTGCATGAGCCAGTTCTTTAACACCCCCGTGTCTCTCTCTCTCTCTCTCTCTCTGTCTCTCTCTCTCTTTCTCTCTCTCTCTCTCTCTCTCTCTCTCTCTCTCTCTCTCTCACACACACACACACACACATACACACACACAGGCACACACAATTGCAGCCCTGAGATGGAAGCTCCTGGGGCATCTGTGTCTATAATCCCAACTTTTATATGGGGACCACCTTCCATGGAGAATGTGAAGTCTGGAAAAATCAAAGGCCAATTCTAGGAAACAATATCTCATCTCCAGGAGACACAGGTAGAGGTCTGGTAGGAGCTGGCTGAGAGTTGAGTGAACATTTGGAGAGCAAAGCCACCTGGCAGTCACCCTAGAGTAACTGGTTTCTTCTGGGGAGCTGCAGAATGTAATGACTTCTAGACTCCTGCAGTGTGTCTGTCTCTACCTGTCCCTCTCTTTGGAGTACAGAGTTTGCCCTCTGGAGCCAACATCTTTAGTGGCGAGCATCCCAGGCATGTGAGAGTAGAACAATAGCTTAGGTGCCTGCACCACTTCCTGGCCTAGCTTTCCCCAAGCAGGAACTCAGCTCTTTAACTACCTTGCATGAACCATTTTCTCCTCAGTTATAATCCCTTTCCTGACCTCACACTGACTGAATTAAAAACCCATTTTCAAGTCAGCAGTTGACTGTGGTTTCAGAGGTTGACTGAAAAAAGATGAAAGAAAGGGTGGCAGTAAAGGGAGAGAAGGAGGATGCAAAGGAATAGAGAGATATGTAAGCAGTAAAACCTTCTGAGCAGGAGCAATTAGTGGAGTTAATATGATGGTTAAGGCAACAACTTGAAGAACCTTCTGCATGTGCTACACTTACCCTCTTCTGTGTTGAGTTAACAAAGAGTTTCCTCACCCAGGAATTTAGACATCTGTGGCTTCAGGTCAGTGGGCTGGAGAATTGAGTTGAATATTGCAGAGAAAAAAGGGGAAGTTTGGAATGTTTTGTTTGATTGTGTCTGAGGGTTGGTAAAGGAAAAGAAAGAGCTATAACTCTGGCTTTTGTTACAGTGGTTGTAATAGCCAAACAGTGTGAAGCTTAGGATAAGAGAATGAACAAATGTGCCCTGGCTAATGGTCTGAATACTTCAGGTTCAGCATCAAACAAAGCTGCTGAGAGACCCCTAAAACTGGTTTGCTGCTTATAGAAAGGTGGCCTTTGTTGATTTTTTTTCACGTATTACATCATGATTTGTTCTCAATCAAGAATTGATGAAAATGTACCTTATGTACCTGTTAACTAAGTTCATTAGTTTATTCAGTCAATAATGAGAACCTATTATAAGATAAAATTTATTTGAAAATTCTGAAGAGTGTTATTTTCCTAGTCTCCCTGACATTCACCGTCCCATGTTATTTGAAGACTTTACTGGGCACTCAAAAGACTTTCAATGGATATTCATCTGCTTATGTAATATTCATTCATTTATTCATTCACTCACTTATCTATCAAACATTAACATATTGTTTGCTGCACGCCCCAAGCACTGTGGTAGGTGCTGAGAATTAATGTCTGGTTGGGTACATGCCATTATGTGGGTACACCCAACTTTCCATAATGAATATGCTCCTAAAAATTGATGTGCAAATTGAGTCATATTTAAATGAACTAACAGAGCCTGATGTTTAAGGGGAACCCTGAGGAAAATCCTTTTGTTATGTAGAGAACCTTTTTGTAATGAAAATTATCATATTCTAATGTGTCTGCTCTGTAAACCTGCATTTCCATATGCTAGCTTTTCCTAAATAGGAGTACCACCTGTATTTTATATTCCCAGTTTGTGGGGATAGTAACATTTCAATTGGCTGCAGAGTTTTAAATTAATCTCTTTCTCAACATTAAAAAAATGTTGAATGGCCAAACACTCATCAAAAATGTCAAAAATGTTTTCATTTTTGAAACACTACTCTAAATGTTGAAGTGGCTTGATTAGGTTAGAGTGGTTTTTATATCATTTTCTATAACTACTTAACTTAAGGGTAACTTTTAATGACATCCTACCAAGAGCTTATAGAATTTTAAAGCAATCAGGACTTTTTCCTTCCAGTATAGCAAGAAGAAAATTAAACCAGTTTATGCTACATGGAAGCCCTTATACTGTGTTTGTTCTATATTTATGTTATTAAGAGTATATGATATGATTTTTTAGCCATATGATGTTAGTTTTTATTTGTAAATTACTATATTTTTTCAGAGTGCTCCAGTGGGTATCTCTTTTGAAATTTTTCTAGCAACAACCTGATGTATAATTTAGTTCTCTGTTCTAGAAATTAAGGTATAAAGTTATTCTAAGCCTTTAAACTAGAACTCATTTTAAGTTTCATTTCATGTTTGAGGCTCTATTCTCTTTGCATCATAGGAAGAATTAGGACTAGAGGTAGACGAGAAGTCTTCACTCCACTATTTAATTATTTTAGTTCAAGGAGAAATTTGAAGTGACCACTTCCTCATTATGTAATGCATATAGTAAGTCTGTGGGGCATATTTGTCCTCCCCTGAGAAGAAGGATCCTAAACAAGTCACTCTCAGTTTGGAAGGAGTGCATGATAATGCAAAAGGGTTCTTGTTTCTCTGTATCCTCACCTGTACTTTTTACTGTCTTTTTAATTATAGCTATTCCACTGAGTACAAAGTGGCAGCTCATTGTGGTTTTAATTTGTATTTCCCTATTGACTAATAATGTTAAGCGACCTATCATGTTCTTATTTGCCATTCATATATCTTCATTGTTAATATGAACAAAGGATTCACTAAAATGATTTTCACTCTATAATTAATAATTTTTTATAATGCATAGCATACTACCTGATCTACGAGAGTCCTAATTCTTGGGGAAATGTTGTAACCTCAGCTTTTTACCTACCTGTATGGGTGGAAATAGTTGTGAGTCCATTGGAGTGGAGACACAGGTTCTTTTTTTAACCTAAACTTATCCCTAACCTCCTTCATCATAAAGGTAGAGAAGAAACTGTGACCAGTCCTTTCATAAAAACCTGTAAGTTCCTATTAGAGTGTGCATGGACTCTATTTCCATTTCATAGAATTTTCTGGAATTTTGGGTACACTATGGAGAGGACCAAGGTTAGTAAAAAGACTTGATACCTGGAATTCCACTTACCGCCATTCTGTCTTGATGAAATGTTCATAAACTGACATATGTGCTAAATTGAGAACAGCCTAAAATACCCATTTTTGAATTTATCACGTTGTTAACTTTTGCCTTTTGGGCAGAACAGAACATTTTCTTTCTTAATTAGAAGATAAGGTTCATATTCATCTAAAGAGAGGTCTCATTTCACACAAAACCAAGGCACAAGTTTCCCTGGAGGACTTTGTATGAAGAGAGAGAAAAAGAGACCAACATATCAGCTGTTTGATTTTACAGGACTTACCCTGGCCTGGACCGCCAGTTTTGTTTAATATTAAATAAAGCCACAGGCTTTGCAGAGAACTACTCCATGAGCTCATCCAGGAGTCAATGCCATTTTCCATAATCTGGCAAATCTTGAGATAACCACAGCTTTCTGAATAAACTTTGCTTTTAAAAATTGCCTAGTCTACTTACAAAATCTAATTCCCAAAAAGTTACTACATTCTACCTAACCAGCCCCAAGGCAAACAGTGTGATTGGAAACACATTCATAATTCAACATGGCTAAATGCCAAGGGCCAAAGAGATAGCACCCTGCTAGCCAATGTGGAATGGATGGCATTCATGGTTGATTCAGCTCCTCGCAGTAAGCTATGTAATTGGAGAAACCCAGGGAAGTGACCCTGGATACGTATCCTGCGGGTATGAAAACACATTCTTATCAGACTGACAAGTGGCCAGTTTGGGAGGCTCTTTTGAATCATAGTAAAAGTGATAGGTCACAATTTTCAAGAGTTTTCCAAAACAGTCAGTCTAAAGTGAGAGTGAGGGAGTGGACTAAGAGAGAAATACCTTTATAGTAACTATAAACACAACTAGGATCTCTCTAGCTCGCAAATTTCTTTCCTCTATATAGTTTCATTTGAATCATAGAGTATATGAGGTGGTAGTTGTTATGTGCATTTTCAGATGAGGAACCTGAAGCAAGAAGCAGTTAAGTAAAAAGTAGTATGATCTGGTGGTTTAAAACAGAGTATTTGGTGTCAGACCTATCAGGTTTTTGTCCTCTCTGTGCTGCAACCCAGAGGAGTGAACTGTGACACTCACCTAATGGGTCTGTTTTCTAATCTGCAAAATGTTAATTAAAATGGTTACTCTACCATCAGGTTGTTGTGGGATTAAATAAAATACTTCATGTAATTCACTTACTTCGGTGGACAGCACATAGTAAGTGCTTGGTACATGTTAGCCTCTTCTACCAACTGCTAAGGTCATTCAAGTCAAGGTCCAAACTTGATAGGACCCACCCATATGAAGGAAATCACATTTATTGATTCTGTATCATAGTTTGTTCCCTCTATCTCATTCTGCCTACTATGTTGTATAATGCTCTTTATAATAATGAGTATTCAATCAACACAATTATAGTGATCCCCTGATATGCTTCCAGAATTATGATGAATGCTTAGAAGAGTTCAGATGCAGAATATTTATTCCACCAAACCTTGCAACTTTATGGAAGTCGACCATACACATACGAGACAAATGTCATCATAAAGCATGTTAAAGATTTCAGGTGTGTCATATTGAGAATAGTTATCATTGAGGTTCAGGAAAATGAGCCTGATAGCTTGTAATAGGGAAGGATGGTTTTTGTCATAGTTATTTTAATTGTTGTTTTATTGATACTTAAGGATGTGGACAGACTTAAGCTAAGCCTTGAAGTTGTAACTTGGATGACTGAGGAGGGGAGGAATTGTAGGAAAGATAGGATGAGAAAAAGAACAAGTCAGAAAAAACACTGGGAAGAAAGTTAAGAGAAGACTGTGGGCTAGGAGTGGCCACTTCATGTTGAAAGGGATCACAAGACGAGATAAGTGGGTCAAAGGCTGTGGTGCTGTTGGTGGTGGGTGCTCTCCCTTTGTCCCTGGTGAGCTGCCATGTATTTGTGAGTGGACTGGCTTTGGGTTAAGTGACTTCTGCAGGCCCGAAAGAGGTTTCATTCTGTTCACTGTAACTGACATAGAAGGAAACAAAATCAACCATACTTTGTGCCATACTCTGATTTGATCCTTAGCTAAAGATAAAACTTTCCTGGATGTGTGTATGTATGTGCATGTATGTGTGGGTATGTTTCCTTCCAGGAATAGTTTTAACTCTGATGCTCCTATTTCTTACAATTCATTGTTTATGGAACTGTCCCCAGTTTTAAAGAACAGCTGGGAAGCTGGCTCCCTAGCCTTCAGGCCACTATTGACTGCAAGGCTTCCAGCACAACCAGATTAATGGGATTGGGCACAACTAGAGTAGGTTGCACTAATTAATCAATTTTATTTTACTTATATACTTGTAGTTGAAGCTTTTACATTTACGATGCAAATTTATGCAAATTAAAATTCAAATACATGCAAACTGATATGCAAATATGTGTCCCTAGATTTGCTAGGGAACAAAAATCTGGTAGCCCTACTGTAAGTTCCTTAAACAGGGTTGGGGGAGGGGAGAGAGAACTTGAACTACTGTTGCAGCTTGATCTGCCTTTAATTTGTTAATATATGCAAGTTGAAAATGAAAATAAAAACATGTTTTACTTCAGCTGCTCCTTATGTTATAAAATAGAAAGCTGAAAATCTGCAACAATAACAGGAACAAAATCTGTGAGTCTCTTCATTGAGATAAGAATTTCAAAGTTTTATTTATTCCAAAATCATTTGCCTTTAGGCAGCAAGTCTCACAAGTGTAGGTTTCTTACTTTTAATTGATCGAATTGAAGCTATAACCAAACCCAGAGGAAATTCTTAGAGCCCTAAAACACAAGCCCTTATAATATACTCTTTGAGTTGTACATAAACTGCCTAGGAATCCACAGTGGAAACTGGAAATGTCAGAGGAAATTTAGATAATGAAAAATTACAATTTGATTAATTCATATTGAACAAGTATTTTATTTAAAAGATCATTATTTCTGAGTGAGCTTAAGTTAAGAGATAGGAGTATTTTTCTATGAGCATCCAAAGGGAAACTTCCTGAAGAAAAACATAGGCCAGCAGCTTAATTGAGAATATATTGCTGTAGAAGAGATAGGTATCTGATACTTACAACGTCACATATTACAGTTATTTGCAAGCAGGTCTAATCACTGAGAAAATGGTAAATGAGTGAGCAGTAAATACTAGAATGAGCCATGGTCCAAGCATCAGAAGAACTGAATTTACTGCTGGCCCTGCTGCATCAGAAATATGACATTTGGCCATAAAAGCAAACTAGGCCTCAATTTTATCATTGGTGAAATAAGATAATAATAATTGCCTGACCTTCTCAAAAGATTGCCATGCCTTTCAAATGAGGAACAGCAAGTACTAAACAGATGTTAATTACTTTTCCAAAAGTTTATCTGTGGCCATTGCCAAGTTTTCCTTTCTAGGAGGCCTTTAAGCACTTGTGACTTGGTTATAGATTCAGTTTGATCAATTAAAGATTAAATAACCTACAAACTTAATGTCTCAAAACAGATGATTTTGTAGGAAGTGCAACTTGGAGTTATTGTCGATAGGGAGATACAGTGTAATGGTATAGTAAAAGGAGGCTGTTTCTTAAATTTGTGATCATTTTCACCTCTGTACAATGAGACTGCAGTTTATGAATTAACTGTCCTTCAGAATCCTAGATTTTGTTATTCTAGTGCCCATAGACTCCCATCTTGGTATATCCATGGGCCTCTATTTTGTATCTCAGACCAGCCTGACCTGGGTAGTTTTTCACACCCCTGACATATATCTCTCTTGTCAGTTGCCACCAAAGCACCATGGTCTTTTTGTTAGTTGATTGATGAAATCATTTGCTCTAAAAAACATTACTTGCTGAGAGTAATTTTTTTTAATTTTATTTTTTCAGTCTTCCAAGATTCATTGTTTATGTCCCACATCCAGTGCTTCATGCAATATGTGCCCTCAATACCCACCAACAGGCTAACCCATCCTCCTACCTCCTCCCCTCCAAGACCCTCAATTTCTTTTTGAGTCCAAAGTCTCTCATGGTTCATCTCCCTTCCCAGTTTACTCCACTTCCCATTTCCTTTCCTTCTACTGTCCTCCATATTACTCCTTATGCTCAACAAGTAAGTGAAAGCATATGATACTTGACTGAAAGTCATTTTTTTTAAAGCATATGATACTTGACTGAAAGTCATTTTATTTTATTTACTTATTGGTTGAATATTCATCATGTGAATATTATTGAATAATCAGTATAAATAAGACATGATCCTTGAGCCTAAAAATTTGAAGTCTGATGGTAGAGAAAAGGCATATGCATGTCTGCCTGATCGAAACTTGCCCTCACTCACTGGGTGAGAGTAGAAGAGTGTTCTGTGGTCAGAAAGGGAAGGCCTCTGAAGGGTAAACTCAATAACATTTGATTTGGTCAGTGAGTGCCAGTATTAATGTTTCCCCAGAGCAGACTCTCAGGATCAGGTGGCTGCTTTAAGGAAATTAATCTTGCAAGTACTGGCCTGAGGAACAGAGGTGAGGGTATGCATATGTGTGTGTGTGGTGTGTGAAGCATCTTTGCTATGCCTTACATGACAAACAATGAAAGAGTAACAGTGAAAATATCACATACAGGAATGCCATTCACAGGGAGTCTTGCCAACTGCTTTGTTGTGGCAGACAAAAGGAAAAATAAGAGGCATACATGAATTCAAAGTGTCCAGCCCATGTTTACAGTAGAATGGGGTTATCGTTAGCAGGGAAATGTACTGATGATTCTGCAATGGGAGGTACTGGAACAAAGAAAATGAACACAGTTTAGAATCTGACTTGCTATAGAGGCCATTTGGCGGTCATGTTTTTTAGGGGATAGGAAAAGCCAAAGGGGAGCATAGAAGAGAGGTAATGGCTTTATCAGTATAGAAGAGTTAGTTGAAATCCTGGATGAGGGAGAGTTCATGGAAGAGGGTGGGAAGAGAAAAGAGGCCGGTTGCTGTGAATGTACCTATGTTTAGAGTTTAGGAAAAGAGGTGGGCACTTAACAGTCTGGAAATATATAAGATTCAGTAAACTAAAGTGCTTAGGAAAGAGAGTTTCAAGGATGAGCTGATGGGCACTGGACAGTATTTTCATTCACAACTAATAAAACAGAGAAGTCAAGCATGAGTCAGTGTGTTCAGCAGTGAGCTGATATTGCTGATGCTTTCTTGATCGAATATTATATAATGCCTTGAAAACTATGAAGTAATGTGGAAAATTTGTTTATAATATTAAGTTTAAAAAAGAAGTATAATTGTTTTAAAGAAAACCAGTTGGAAGAGAGGTTGGGAGGGGAAAGGGTAAGGACTTACATGAAGATTTCCAAGAGTAATTATATATAATTAGTAGAGATATGGATGATTTCAGTGTCCACCTTGGCATTTGATTTTTTTATCACATTGACTATGCACCTGAATAATATTGGTGCTAACTATTGGTACTTCAATTTTTTGTTGATAGAATTGAGACTCTAAATGAAGCACTATTTTGAGAAAAAGCCAAATGAAATCCTGGCATGGATTTCCAGTGGTTCAAACATAAAATTGCCGTTTTTATATTGCCCCAAGATATTTAGCTTAAGCAGAATATCAACTTTCATGTTCAAATAATGTTAATTCACATTTTATTTGCTTTATATTTATTTAAACAATTTGTTTTGGGGCAACTGGGTGGATCAGTTGGTTGGGCAACTGCCTTCAGCTAGGGTCATGATTCCGGAGTCCTGGGATCTAGTCCTACATTGGGCTCCCAGCTCCGCGAGGAGTCTGCTTCTCCCTCTGGCCTTCTCCCGTCTCATGTTCTTTCTCTCTCTTCCTCTCTCTCTGTCAAATTAAAAAAAAAAATTTTTTTTGTTTTGATTTCATTATAGTACAAGTTAAAAGTATAATAAGTTGGTACATAGTTTTATAGTTGCCAAGGTCCATATATATATTTTTTTCCTTTTAAAAGGATGCCCTGCATTGCTATAATCTGGGGCTTACTGAGATTTGAGATGTGATTGGTCCCAATTGAAATGTGCTCTAAATATAAATTTACTATGAATTTTGAAGACTTTTTATGGAAAAAGAATGTAAAAATATCTCATTAACAATTTTTTATATTGATTACACACTGAAATGCTTTTATTTTGGATATATTGAATTAAATTATATGTATTCTTTTCTAAAATTTTTTTTTTTAAAAATTTATTTGAGAGAGAGAGAGAGAACGAGAGCAGGAGTGAGGTGAGGGGCAGAGGGAGAAGCAGACTCTCTGCCAAGCAGGCAGTCCAATGTGGGACTCGATCCCAGAATTCTAGAATCATGACCTGAGCCAAAGGCAGACACTTAGCTGACTGAGCCACCCATGAGCCCTAAATTATACATATTCTTAAAATCAGTTTCATCTCTCTCTTCTTACCCTTTTAAATGTAGCTGCTAAAAAAATTAAAATTCCGAGTTTGCCTCTCATGATCTTTTCACTGGACAGTGCTGGTCTGTAGTGTGTCCCACCTGTCATCTGGGCCTGCCTGCCACTGATGACTGTTCTGTGCCCACTGATAGATGCTGACCCTGTTTACTTGAGTATCAGAGATCAAGAAGGTAAGGGCCCTGGAGATAGAGATGTATGAGTGGCTTAATGTGCCCTTCTGGCCACGGTCTCTCAGAAAGCACTTCTGTGTAACAAATCAAGTGGGGCTAATTCAGTAGTGCACAAAGTATCACTCAGCCAGGAAAGGGATATGACAGTGAGTTATTTGTGAGTAAAGGATACAGATCATATTATATTAGACATCCATCATGTGTGTTGGGGTAATGCAAGGGAGGATATCAGACTTTTATTTACTAGGGTTTCTTGGGAGTATTCCATTCCCTTTCCATATTCAGATTATTAGTTACTGCCCAACTAAATCCAGTCAGTCCTCTAAGGGCATCCTGTTGCCCAGGAAAGCTTTACCCTCTGAAAGTTCCATACTAGATGGGAACTTGTCCTCTGGACCAACAATAATGGCCTCATTTATTATTTAAACATTTTGCATATGTTAGCTTACTCCTCAGCCAACCCATTCAGTGTCTGATACCTTGACTCCTCCAGTACAGAACTGGCTTCTTGTGGTGGCCACTTAGTAATTAAATTAAATCAAACGTACTCTTTTAATTGTGAGAGTCCATGTTCATACACACAAAGACACATACACATGCACACACATTCTGCAAGGAATAATATATGTGCATATATAATATCAGTTGATATGAAATGTCTATTAAGGTAATGTACTTGAGAAACAGAAACATTTTATTCCACTTCTCATCACTCAGATTAATTCCTCTACAGGCATAAGTATTCAACTTCCTATAGGATATGAAAAGTGCTGGTAAAACAAATTATCTGCTTAAATGCTTCCTTCAATAAGTGGATGGTGGTTTCTTACTGTGTACAGCTCCCTCAGTTTTATCCAGAATCACTACTTTTAGTTTACTCTAGTAAGTGATTCTGATTTTGGACAAAGGCCAAGAGTACTTTAAAAATAACAAAACAAGGGTGCCGGGGTGGCTCGGTTGGTTAAAGCTTCTGCTTTCAGCTCAGGTCATTATCTCAGGGTCTTAGGATGGAGGCCTGCATTGAGTTCTCTGCTATGCGGGGAGCCTGCTTCCTCCTCTCTCTCTCTGCCTGCTTGTGATCTCTCTCTCTGTCAAATAAATAAATAAAATATTTAAAAATAAATAAATAAAATAAATAAAAATAACAAAACAAAAGCACCATAGCAAGTTAAAAAAGAAAAGAAAAAAATCATAACACAACATAGTATTAAGGTCTGTTAATCCCCTCAAGTATATTTTATCATTTATTTACTTTACAAATTAGTACCACCTCAGATAATTCTTTTCATTAAATCAACTATAAGCACTTTCTGCAGGAAAGCTGATATTGGATAATAAAATTCTAAAAATGCGCTTGCAAATAAATTTCTAATGTTTTTTGTTGATTCTAGAAGGAAGAGGCATATCTTGTATATTAGTCTGCTTGGGTTACCATTACAAGATATCACTGACTGGGTAATTTAAGCAATAGCAATTTATTTTCTCACAGTTCTAGAAGATGAGAAATCTAAGATGAAGGTTCCAGCCAGTTCAGTTCCTGGTGAGAACTCTCATCCAAGCTTGTAGATGGCCACCTTCCCATTGTATCCTCACAAGACAGATAGAGTTTTCTTCATATAAGGATTGGATGGCCCTATTGGATTAGGGTCCCATCCTTATGACCTCACTTAACTTTTATTCCCCCTCATAGGCCTTATTTTCCAATATGGTCACATTGAGGTTTAGGGCTTCAATATATGACTTTGGGGTGGGGGCGGGGGGAGGGGCACAAACATCCAGTACATAAAATACTATCTAGAAATATTCCAGTTTTAAGGATGAGTGGGCACATGATCATTCATTTGTTAAGGACAAGTGGGTTTACTCCTTTAACTAGCATATTCCCTAAAGACGGCATGCGAGAAATATAGACAATCAGCTTTGCTTAGGAGCCAAAGGATAGTTTAGGATTTAGTCATGGCTTCACCACTATGTAACCCTAAGAATGTCCTTGGGTTCTCTGGCTCTTAGTTTCCTTAATCAGTAGGTCAGGAAAAGAAGGGCAGAGAATGCAGGGAAAGAGGAAAGTCAGTTTGTGTATGTGTTCCAGATATGTAAGTGTGTTTCTAAAAATATCAGTATGGTTGCTGAGTACAAAGAAACTGCAAATGTTCACTAGCAGAAGAACAGAAGAAGAGATACAAGTAATAGTTTTCTTGTAGGAGTCTAGACAATCTGTGTTGGTAGCCTAGACCAGAGCAGTGTCTGCAGATGCTGAGAAAGGGGGAAAAAAATCAAGAATGACTTATATATTACTTTCAGCCCAGGCAGTTGGATGGATGATGGTGTGGTTTATTGAGATAGAAAAGACTCATGAAGTAAAAGATTTGAGAAGATAAAGGAGACAAGACACTTTGGAGGGGAAAAAAAAAAAAGACAAAAGAGAAGGTGGTAAAATGAGCTCAGTGTTCTTTCAATGTCTCAGCATCTACAATTATTATAGACCTGAGCTTGGGAACCAAGAGGCTGAGAGTTCAAATCCTAAAACACTAATAGTTCTCTTGCCTTTGGCAATTTACTTACCTCTTCAAACCTCAGTTCCCTCTTCTGGAAACTATGATAAAAATACCTATTGTATATGGATGCTTTAAGGATTAGATAGTATAATGAATGTAAATCACATAGCAAATGTTTGGGAGATAAAAACAAAATATCACAACTTCATTTTCTGTGCCCATTGTCAAATTAGATACCTTAAATAACTATGCCACATAAACAACTAAACATTCTAAATAAAACATAAGTATAATTTTTAAAAATGCATTTTAAAATACATACTAAGCTGGCAAAAAATTAGGACAAGTTCAGAACCCCAAAACTGAAATAAATACCAGGCTCCACCAAAGTAAGTTTCCTCACAGGTGGGCTTTCAGCAAACATTGGGGTCTTGAGCTTCCATAGTAATCTTGTGAGGAGAGCAGGGGAGAGGAGATGTTGCCTAGACCCCATGCAAAAATGGTGATCTTAGAAATAGACCCATTCTGCAGGGATGTGCAACAAGGAAAAGTTCACAGTTCCAATTTCATGCTGGCAGAAATCCTCCCTGAGAATTTGTAACACCAAATTAACCTTTCTGTGAGTTTGTGAATTGTGATCCAAATTTCATATGCCTATGTGATCTAAAATAACTCAGATTAGACTTCTGTTATAAGGTGCCAAGTTGGTTTGGGTCAACTAGCAAAAGCAAAGGTTAATCTTCTGTGACAGCTTGTGTTCAGGCAACTTTAGGAATTCTTATAGATAAACAGTAAGCAGACATGAGGTCCCTGCCAAACATCTCAATTGACTTTATTATTTGTTTTTTTGGGTGTTGAGTTTGAGAAATTCTTTTTAGATCTTGGATATCAGCCCTTTTTCTATAATGTCATTTGCAAATATCTTCTCCCATTCTGTGGGTTGCCTCTTTGTTGACTGTTTTCCTTTGCTGTGCAGAAGCTTTTTATATTGATGAAGTGCAAAAGTTTATTTTTCCTTTTGTTTCCCTTGCCTTTGGAGATGCGCTTTGCTGTGGCCAGTGTTGATGTTTTCCTCTACGATTTTGAGGGATTCCTGTCTCACACTGAAGTCTTTAATCCATTTTGAGTTTATCTTGTGTATGGTGTAAGAGAATGATTGAGTTTCATTCAACTGTATATAGCTGTCCAATTTTCACAGCACCCTTAATTAAAGAGACTGTCCTTTTTCCATTGGATATTTTTTCCTGTTTTGTTGAAGATTATTTGACCATAGAGTTGAGGGTACATATCTGGGCTCTCTGTTCTGTTCCATTGATCTATGTGTCTGTTTTT
Organism: Spilogale gracilis; assembly: GCA_004023965.1. Taxonomy (NCBI): domain Eukaryota; kingdom Metazoa; phylum Chordata; class Mammalia; order Carnivora; family Mephitidae; genus Spilogale; species Spilogale gracilis. Next base: position 28,122 of record PITA01012828.1, read on the forward strand.
GTGCTAGTACCATGCTGTCTTGATGATGACAGCTTTGTAATAGAGCCTAAAATCAGGCAACATGATGTCCCCAGATTTGTTTTTTTCTTTTTAAACATTTCCTTGGCTATTCAGGGTCTTTTCTGGTTCCATATAAATTTTAGAATTGTTTGTTCCAGCACTTTGAAAAATACTGTTGGTATTTTGATCAGAATGGCATTGAAAATATAGATTGCTCTGGGCAGCATAGACATTTTAACAGTGTTTATTCTTCCGATCCATTGAGCATGTAATGGGCAGAAGAGATGAATAGACACTTCTCCAAAAAAGACATAGAAATGGCTAACAGACACATGAAAAAATATTCATCATCATTAGCCATCAGAGAAATTCAAATTAAAAGCACATTGAGATACCACCTTACACCAGTTAGAATGGTAAAAATTGACAAGGCAAGAAACAAGAAACATTGGAGAGACTGTGGAGAATGGGGAACCCTCTTACACTGTTGGTGAGAATTCAAGGTGGTAAAACCACTTTGGAAAACAGTGTGGAGTTTCCTCAAAAAGTTAAAAATAGAGCTACTCTATGACCCAGCAATTACTCTACCAGATATTTACCCCAAAGATACAAATATAGTGAAAAGAAGGGCCATATGCACCCCAATGTTCATAGCAGCAATGTCCATAATAGCCAAACCATTGAAAGAGCCAAGATGCCCTTCAGCAGATTAATGAGCAAAAAAGATGTGGTTCATATATACAATGGAATATTACTCAGTTGTCAGAAAGGATGACTACCCAACTTTTGCATCAACATGGATGGGACTGGAGGAGATTATGTGAAGTGAACTAAGTCAAGCAGAGAAAGTCAAATATCATACAGTTTCATTTATTTGGAATAGCATGAAAGACATTAGGAGAAGGAAGGGAAAAATGAAGAGGGGGGAATGGTAGGGGGAGATGAACCATGAGATAGTATGGACTCCAGGAAACAAACTGAAGGGTTATTTTGGTGGGGGGGGATGTGTTAGCCCAATGATGGGTATTAAGGAGGGCATGAATTGCATGGAGCACTGGGTGTTATATGTAGACTATGACTCATGGAACACTACATCAAAGACTAATGATGTACTACTGTATGGTGACTATCCTGACAATAAATAAATAAATAAATAAATAAATAAATAAATAAATAAAGTCTATGTTGTATGATATACAAAAAAAAATCTCATCAACTATAGTGATTATCATTATTATCATGACAACATAAAGAGACCTTTCTCAGGCTAAGCCACAGGTTCCAACCCACTGGTGGAACTATTCTCTTGATCCCACTTTTAAATGTCTCTTCAGTACCACAAGTGGAGCATGATTAAAACCTAACCCATGAGTCCTCCTTCCAGCCTTATCTTCATCTATTTGCTCTGCCTTAGTGAATTCTGCCTGCAACCATCAAGTTGTACTGCTTAGAAAGCTCAGCCTCATAGTTCATACAGTACTGCTATCCTACTCCCTCACGGGGCATTATGAAATTCTCTCCAAAAGTCTATTCCTTCACACCTGTTCTACTTGTCACTGTACACTAATCATATAGTGAGTGCTTGGCCCATAACAAATTTTCAAGAAATATTTCCCAAAGATACAAAAGAAATTCCTGAATTGTGCAAGATGAAAAACTAAAGAAGACATGAAAAATCAGTTTTGGTCAATCCAGTGACTAAAATAAGGTTAATTAATAGTATAGGCTGAGGTTTCTTTATAGAACTGTGTTAGCCACAGAGTTTGGAAGGAGCTGCCTTGAGGGAAGGAACTTCTATTTTGTGCCTCTAAATATTCATAAAACCTGAGTCAATGACTGAATTGATCCCTTATTTAGACTCTCTAGAGAATCACATTTTAACTCTTCCCTTGATGAGAATTTGCCATTGATACTCTTTTTTATTTTGGATGTAGCAGATTCTGTCAGCTACACCTTGAGTTATGATCTGTCTTTTACTGACTTGTTTATAGAAGGAAAGCTCCTTGGGGCAAGAGTTTTGTTGTTATTCAGCACTGTTCAAGCTAAACTCTTTCATGCTGAGTATACCAGTGGCACCTTACAATGAACAGCAACAAAAAAAGCATATAAAGTCACCCTAGCTAATTCATCTGTTTCCATTAATAATTAATTTTAATTTTATTTAATTAAATTTATAAAGTGGGCTGAGCTGAAGACACAGTGTGATTGGCTTAAACCAAGGAAGCTTCGAGCACCACAGACACCTGAGGTACTCACAACTGGAATCCTCAAATGTGTTCTTCCTTTATTAATTTCTTGGGTGATATTATTAAGCAATGCTTAATTTTATGACCAGATAGCCAAATTTTTCAGAAATTTAAATTTCTAGAAGTTCAAAAATAAAATAGTCATTTGGCTGAAAGGTGATAAACTTTCACCCAGATACAGACTTGAAACTTTATCCATATTTTCTATTGCCTATGTCCAATTAGGAAGAGAGTCACTCCAAAGTGAAATTGGACAAGGTAATCAGTGGCTGGAATATGTGTCCGAACACTATTAATGGTTTACATTTTTTAATTTTTTTTTTCTAATTTACTTTTTTTTAAAAAAGATTTTATTTATTTATTTGACAGAGAGATACACAGCTAGAAAGGGAAAACAAGCAGGGGGAGTGAGAGAGGGAGAAGCAGACTTCCCACTAAACAGGGAGCCTGATGCAGGGCTCCATTCCAGGACCCTGGGATTGTGACCTGAGCCGAAGGCAGACACTTAAAGACTGAGCCACCCTGGTGCCTCCTCTGGTTTACATTTCAAATGAGATGGGCGTGTCTTTATTCCCTTTTCCCCATTGCAGAGTTTTTCATGTTTCTAAGTAAGTGGTCTATTTTCAGACCAACCTATAGAGGTTCTTGCCAAATCTCTACGTGGGCAAATACTTTTATGCTTACGAAGACATTATCCCCGTAGTCAGAATGACAGACACCTTCTATTTAAGTCTCCTTTGTACTTTCCAAAGGGTTTTTCCTTTCTTACATCAGTTGTTTCAAGAGCACTGTGGTATTACTGGTTTCATTGAATGTATATACATTCATGGACAAAGAATCATAAAGAAGGTAAGTAGAATTCAAGCAGGCAGTCGATTTAGTAGTTTGACTTCTGCACTGTGTGAATCCTGGTCATTGCTGTAGAATTGCCTCTTGATCCAGAGAAGCCTCAGTTGAAGGACATTACTTTCCAATGCTTCTATGCTCCTCTGTCAATGCTCAGTATGAGAACCCCCATTTGTCTTCTTTCTCTTCTGCCAATGTTGGGGATGGTGCGTGATCCACCCCTCCTACCATGCTCAAGCCACCGGAAACTTTGGTGGAGGTACCTGTGGATGTGAATGAAAATCCCTCCGGGCTCCCCCCCACACCCAAGAATCTGGAGTTATGCTAATGTCGCGGTCATCAACACCATCTTTACTTGCCTTTTTTTCTTCCTGCTCAACTATTCAAACTGAATCTATTCACAAACTTCCATTTTAATGGTAAAGGCCGGTTTCTTAGAAAGGCTTGACTCTGCCTGCTATGAATCACTTCCTTTAACTTTAACCTCACTGTATCCCCCAACTTCCTCACTTTTCAATAATAAAAGACTGGGGCCCTTGACAGTCAAGAGAGGCAAAGGCAGAGACAAAGGCAAAGGAAAAGGCAGAGGCAAAGGCAGAGAGCCTGAAAAGAGAGACAGAAGCAAAGAGAGACAGAAACAAAGAAGCAAAGAGGGAAAGAGAGACAAAAGCAAAGAGAACAGCAGAAACAGAAGCAGACAGAGAGCAAGAGAGACAGAAGCAGAGAGAGAAGCAGAGCAAGAGGGCCAGAGCCAGAGCTAGAGAGCCAGAGCGTGAGCCTGAGCCTGCTCCATAGGTCTCTCCTGACTGACCTCAGGTCTGTCAGCTTGCATCAGATCTCTATCTCTATGTCTGTGTCATTTTCCGCCTGCCAGACATCCTGTGGTTCGGGACCCACATCTCTGCTGAGGCTGGTCCCCAGCATGCCAAGGTGCCCGCAATCACTGGTAAATATGCTTCCATACCGGCTCTCTTCCCCACAAGTCCATTACCTTGAACCTCACCAGTTCCAAACAAACAGACAAGCATATGCAAGCGTGCATGCACAGATGCACGTGCACGCGCATTCACACACACACACACACACACACACACGAGCACACACACACAGAGCCCTGGATGCACAAACAAAATTTTAAGTGTAAGCTCCAAATTTCTATTTCATCTTCCAGATACACAAATTGAATAAAGAAGTCCAGAACTTCTTTGTTTATGTAATGCTGATATAGAAAAAGTGAGCACGTAGACATATAATTAGGTAGCATTTGGCCTTTGTGAAACCAACTAACTCATTCAATTAACTGCCTGTTAGGCCCCTTCAACATGTTGTGAACTTCTGCAGAAATAAACACCAGGTGTGGCAGGGAATGAACTTGACATCACAGATTTTCCTCTGTGGTAACTAGCCATGCGCCTTCTTTCCTTCATTTACTCTCTTAAAGACAAAGCAAAAGAAAGAAGAAAAAGAGAAAATAAAAGAAATTTAAACTAGGTGACTTCTAAGGTCTATGCCAGCCATATAATATTCTCTGATTCAATGAGAAAATCCTTTAGAATCCCCTACAGAATGGGAGACGCGTTCCTTGAGAGGCTCTAAATGGATCTGAAAGCGGTTCTCCATAATAGAGTCTGTATGGTCACAGTCCTGCCTGAGGGAAGAATAGGTCTTTTGCATCTTGAAAGAGATGATTTTGAACTAGGTGACCCTGGAGGCTGACCCAGCCACCATCCACACAGTATTCTGTGCAGTGGGCAACTCAAGAGAAAGTGATTCCTGGAGTGTTCTGTCTGTACTGAATTCTTTTTATAAATTCCCTGGTTTTTCAAAGCTTGCCCTTTAAAAAAGCAAAAATAAAACAATAGAACCATAACAGCTGTTTGCCAGAGTTGCAAACTTTGGACAGGAAGGCCCTTTTCAAATGCTCTCCAACTCTGCTGATTTCCCGGTAGACTTGATCTTAATCACAAGCCTGATTTGGCACAGTGGGTCCTGGATAAAGAGCAAATCTAATGCAATGTATGAAAAGAAGAAGCACCCTGTGCATCTCAGCCACTCCAACTTTTTCAACCCGGCACCCATTTCAACATACTTTATCCTCTCCTTTCAGAGTTCTGCTCTTTTAATTAAGCTAAATTCAGGTAATTTGTTTAGCAGCTTAGTAAGGCCAGATACAGAGACCCTAGGGATAGAAAGTGATTATGAAGGGCCTTGCCTTCAAGAAGTTCCTAGTCCCTTAGAGGGAAATAGCTTTACTACCATAACCAGAATATAGGGTGCTGTGTGCAGCAGTACAGTGATATAGAGCTCACATCATGATGGGGTACAGAAGGAGAAATTTGTTTTTCCTGAGGGTAAGAAAAGTTGGATTCAGGTATATGAAGACCACAGGAGAGAGATGAAATTTCCTCTCAGCCACTGAATTGATCAGTTAAATAGAAACTATTTAATACCTTTTACATACCAAGTCTAATTTTGAAAATACCACTTAACTTGGTTCCTCAAATTAATCACAGAGGTGATTTAAAATTTAAAAAATTGTCAAGTTTCAACAGTGTGGCACCACCTGTGGCAGGCACTTAAGCAGAGAAAGAGAGTATTCCAGGCTGGGAATGTTAGGAAGATTTATTATTGATAAAGCTGAGGGAGAGAAGAAACGAAAAGCCCTGAAATATATTTACTGGGGTGTGTGTGTGTGTGTGTGTGTGTGTGTGTGTGTCTGTGTGTGGTGAGGAAGCTTACCTCATGGTATCAGAACAGATGTGAGTGACTATGTTCAGAGGACAGTGCTTGCGTTTGTCTAACTGAGGCAGAGAAGGATGTCGGGAGGACAAAATTAAGTACAGGATTTGAAATTGGATCTATTTAACAGAAGGGGTGCATTGAAGATTCTTGAAGGCAGGGTGGGTGGGATCTTCTGGCAGCTGTGTATATAGGAAAGGCTTAAAGTAACAGAGAATGTGGGAAGGCAGGATATGTGGCAATAACCCAGAATCAGAGAATCAAGGTCTGACTAGTCTGTTGGGCATCGATAGGGTAAGAATAGAAGGGAGATATTTTTACTTGTTTCCTATTTGTCTCAAATGAAATGTAGGTGACTTTTGGCTAGAAATGTGAATACTAACATATTTTTATCCTCACCACCTGCTTCTCTTTGCAAGTTTATAGCAATGAAAGATGGCATACAAAAGACAGCTCTGAACAAGATGAACAGCTCAATTTTTACCAAGATCTTTTCTTGGGCTTTAACATAGTGAAAGAGAGAGTTGTAAAAGTTGAAGTTATTACAGGGAGAAAAGAGTAGTAAGTTAAAACAATGTGTTTGAAACTAACAATGGAAACCAAAATGCTGATCTTCAGGAAACTGATTATTGATGAACAAGGTCCTTCTTACTTCCAAGGCCTGATTATACCAGTCAGTGCACAAGTGTGTCTGATCAGCCTACTTTCATAGGAATAAGGAACCCAGCAGCAAGGTATGGGGGGTTGGCATTCAGTCCCCAAGCCAGATACCTGCATGCGAATCCCATTCTGTTAAGCCGAGTGGCCTTTGACAAAACCTTTTTGTTTATAAATGAAGGTAATAATAATACTTTGTTCACAAAAGTATTGAAGGGGTTAATATATGAGAAGATCTGGGGAATAGTGCCAAGCATTAGAAGAGCTATGAAATGATAGTTCTTATTGTTATGTTCTTCTTCTGTATAGGAGGCATTCTTACAGAGTGCACCTTAAGCCTTTTCCTGCTTCTATATGTTCCTGGTCCTCTCCTTCGTATAGGATTACATCTTGTTAAAATCAACTAATACTTTTGATCCTTGAGTATGTGCCATGTACTTCTGTGTATTATTTAATTTGCTTCAGGCAATCCACTGAGATTATTTGTCCCTGTGTATTAACTGGGTCTTAGGGACTTGAAATAACTTTCTCAGTGTCATACTGCATTTATGAGTTGGAGTATGGTTTGATCCGTTTGGTAGAACATACCATACATCATATTCCACTACTTTTTAAGGAGGAAATGCACCCAGAGAAGACACACAGTAGCTCACTTCATTGTTGCTGAGGGAGTAAGAAGGCTTCAGCAGCCTCTGCTGCACTGTATGGTCTATCCCTTTTGGGAAACACTAAAGGGTAAAGTCCCCTAAGCAAGACTATATCCATATGTTTCTATGAAACTAAGTAACTGGTGATAAAATACATTCAAGTCATTGAACTAACTGGACAAATGTATCTCCGGGAAACCAGGCAAGGAATATAAAATTCCAACGTCATTAATTTGTTTGATTGTAGACAGTAGAGCTTTTCCGGGAGAGATGATAGAATTAGCTCATAACACCTCAGATTGAATCATGTGATTAAAGGAAATGACCACACATTTTTAAGGACAAAAAAATTATATGATAATCTCTATCAATGATGTATGCATCAACTGTTGAATCAATAAACAAATGTGGCATATCCATACAATAGACTATTATTCAGCCATCAAAAGGAACAAAGTGCTGATCTGTGCCATAGCATGGATAAACCTTGAAAACATTATGCTAATTTAAAGAAGCTGGTCACAAAAGACCATGTATTATATGATTTCATCTATATGAAATGTCCCAGATAGGCAAATTTGCAGAGATAGAATTTAAATTAGTGTTTGGCTAGGGGTGGATAAAGGAAAGATGTGAAGTTATAAACTTTTCACTCCATGCCAAAGAAATTGTGAGGCATTCAAAGATGGTGAGAAATTCATTTACCTATATTTATAAGCCATCTCTTGGATCACAATCAAAGTAATGATTTTATGGCCATTACTTTAGTGGACTATTTTCCATTTTTTTAATTGGCTTTGACAATGTTTATATATTTGTGGAGTTAGATTTATATTTTTTTGAGGATTTGAGGTAGATAGGAGTGTAAGGTTTTTGGGGGGAGTAATGGAAGTATTACAAAATTGATTATGGTGATGGATACACAAGTCTATAAATATATTAAAGCCATTGAATTATACATTATAAATAAGTGAATTATATGGTATGTAAATTATGTATCAGTAAAGCTGTTTATCTATATACATAACTATCCCTTACTGAGTGGTCAGTATCTACCAGGCATCCCACTGGGGAAAAGGAGTCAGGGAGGAAAGTATTGATGGCAAAAAGGGAAAGAAAAAGGTTGAACCCTGGGCTACCCCTCCTTGTGGTGCAGCTGAGGAACTATGGACAGTTGACAGTAGGCAGTAGACGTGTAGCTTTGATGCCCCAAGAAGGGAGGGGATAAGGAAAACATACTTGGTTTCTTAGACCTTTTGTCTAAATGAAGCTTATTTTCATGTTCTCCTTTTGATCCATGACTGGTCTTAAACAACTGTACTAGAAAATGCTTTCATTTTAAATAAACATATTTTTAAGAAATGTTGATAACAACTAGACTCTAGTTTTGTCCTTATTTACTACTTCTTCCCAGGCCTTAGTATTTCCTCTGGCTCCCATGCCACTAATTTCTTGTGCGGACTTGTCAACACTTCAAATTATATCCAACTCTGCTGCCTCCCATATATTGCCTAGCCAATGTATACACACTTAGCTTTCTTAATCTCCCTCATAAGTAAATTCCTCAGCCCCTTAATCACCCCCGCTCCTCTTCCCTGAATCCTTTCCAATGTGTTGACATCTTTCTGGCACAGTGGTGCCCACAGCCATATGCCTTTGGCATCAGCTCCCCTTGGCCTCCCACCAGAAATGGAACTTGGCCGACGTCAGAACAGAGAGTAAGACATATTTATTTGATTTAGCTTTTGATTATGTTCACTTCTTGGGATGGTAGTTGATTACTAGTGATGGGGTTGGCCAGGCATTGGGATTCAGGGCATGTTAGTAGTGGAGGGAGTTTATGTGTGAAGAGCAATAGCATGTAACCTGTGTTTCTCCCAGGAGTGCTCTCTGTTTAAAATAGATGAAATCAGGAGCTTTGGGAAATGGTCATATTTTAGATTAGTATCTCAAGGATTGTTTCTGTTTCTATAGCCTGGATTTCAAAATTCAATTTAACTTTTCATAATTTTAGATTGTTGAAGTTAGGGAACCTTAAGAATTCCATAGAGAGGAGAACACTGTCATTAACAGAATCATCTGGAGCAGAGGCTTTGAACATAAGATGTTTACCCATCAATTCTAGGTTAAAAATTTTTAACTATGGAAGTTGTGAGGCATTAAAAGTGGGGAAAAAAATCAATGTACCTGTGTTTAAAAACCACTGTTTGGATCCCTATCACAATACTAGTTCAGTGATATCATAATACTGATTGTTTTGACACTTACTTTAGGGGAGACTTTGCATTTTTAGGGATTCCTGATAATATAATTTTGCTAATGATAAGTGATATTCCAAGTTCTTTGAGTAAATGAGGTGTGTGAGGTGTGAAAGGGAAAAAAAACATATTTGTACACAGAAGTGTAATCTATTTAAAATTTAAGAAGTTTCAGGGGCACCTGGGTGGCTCAGTTGGTTAAGCAACTGTCTTCGGCTCAAGTCATGATCCCGGAGACCAGGGATCGAGCCCCGCATTGGGCTCCCTGCTGGGTGGGAAGCCTGCTTCTCCCTCTCTCACTCCCCCTGCTTGTGTTTCCTCTCTAGCTGTGTTTCTCTCTGTCAAATAAATAAATAAATATTTTTAAAAAAAAAAAAAAGAAGTTTCTGACAAGTTCAGTTATATATTTACCCAGTATCCACTGAGGGCGTACAGTATCTTTGGTACTGTCATAAACATTGGGGCCACAATACACACAAGATACAGTTCTGTCTACAGGCTTCAAATATTACAGTAGTTCCCCTGTTCCACAGGGGATACATTCCAAGATCCCCAGTGGATCCCCGAAACCATGGATAATACCAAACCTTATAAATATTGTTTTTCCCCCATACATGCATACCTGTGATATGGTATAACTTACAAATTAAGCATATTAAGACATTAATAACATTGACTAATAATACAGTAGGATAATTACAATAATATATTGTAATGAAAGTTATGTGAATGTGGTCTTTCAAAATATGTTATTGTACTGTACTCATCCTACTTGTGATGATGTGAAATGATAAAATGCCTAATGATGAGATGAAGTGAGGTGAGTTATGTAGGCATTGTGATGTAACATTAAGCAAATATCGCCTTTCTGGGGTTAGGTCAAAAGGAGGAACATCTGCTTCTGTACTGCAGTTGGTTGTGGGTGACTAAAACTATGGAAAGTGAAACTATGAACAAGGGAGTCTACTGTATAAAAATAACCACACATAGATTGATGCAAGGAGAATAAGGATGGAGAAAATCCATGTCACAGGAAGACAAATATGAATGGTTTTCTTTTTAAACACAGGAGACAGGCACCTGTGTTGCTCCCAGAATATCTCATTGATGGCATTCAGTGGCATGAGCCTCATGTATGAAGGATTGCATATTACTTAGACCAGTATGGGCTACATATGTTTTAATGGTATAATATGGCACAGTTATCACAACTGGCAAGACAAATTCTGTTTCTGAGAGTGACACCAAGAGACCATATTGCATTTGCTCAAATGGGATATATTAATCTTGCCAATATACAAGGCAGATGTTCAGTCTAGGATTGGGGGAAGTAAGGAAAAGAACTTGCTATTAGTGACAAATTTGTGTCAAATCCAGCTGGAAGTGATGGAGTGCAGGCAGATGGGTATTCCCATGAGTAGGAAGCGTGGAAAGATCTTTCAGCGGTCATCAGAAAAAAATGAATCTAAGGCTAAAGCTATAAAAGGAAATAAATTAAGTAAGCTGCCGCTGCCCCTTTCTCCTTCAAGAACAGACAATAGATATTCAAAAGTCAGAAGAAAACCCAGTAGCAAACTGCTCAGTGTAAGCTCTTCGGCTGTTGAAATATAATTTCAGTGTTCTGAACCCTATCAAAGGGGGTTCTTAATTGCCCTGGAAGTTTGGTTTCATTCTCTTGCTATGGGCAGCATCTCCTATGTTCCTAGCTTTTGGATTCTTCTATGGATGTAGAAGACCTCCTGAAGTTCTCTCTTCAAGTCTACCAGTAACTTAGCATTTCCTTCTTTTCAGGAAATAAGATCAAGCAACCCCAATGGTCTTTTTTTGCACTGTTATCTTAGAGTCTATGAGCCCAACCTGTCAGACTATAAGGCATGTCTTTAGTGAAGTCTCAGAGTGCTATCAGAAGAGAATTACAAAATATAGGGATAAAGGGAACATTCCTCTACCTGATTCATTCATTCCTCTACCTAATCTATCTACAAAAAACCCACAGCAAATATCATTCTCAATGGGGAAAAACTGACAGCCTTCCCATTGAGATCAAGAGCAAGACAAGGGTGCCCACTTTTGCCACTACTGTTCAACGTGTGTTAGAAGTCCTAGCAAGGAAATCAGACAACAAAAAGAAACAAAAGCTATACAAATTGGCAAATAATAAGTCAAACTCTCTCTCTTTGCTGATGACATGATACTTTATGTGGAAAACCAAAAAGTATTTTAGGTCTTTTAGGTCTACCCCCAAACTACTGGAACTCATACAACAATTCAGTAATGTGGCAGGATACAAAGTCAATGCACAGAAGTCAGTTGAGTTCTTATACACTAATGATGAAAATATAGAAAGGGAAATCAGAGAATTGATTCCATTTACTTTAGCACCAAAAACCATAAGATACCTAGGAATAAACCTAACCAAAGAAGTTAAGGACCTATACTCGAGGAACTATAGAACACTCCTGAAAGAAATTGAAGAAGACACAAAAAGAGGGAAGAGCATTCCATGCTCATGGATCCAAAGAATAAACATTGTTAAAATGTCTATACTGCCCAGAGAAATCTATATTTTTAATGCCATCCCATTCAAAATTCCACCAACATTTTTCAAAGTGCTGGAACAAACAATCCAAAAATTTACATGGAACAAGAAAAGACCCTGAATTGCTAAGGAAATGTTGAAAAAGAAAAACAAAGCTGTATAAAAATAACCACACATAGATTGATGCAAGGAGAATAAGGATGGAGAAAATCCATGTCACAGGAAGACAAATATGAATATCAATGGGGCATCACATTGCTTGTATTTCAAGCTTTATTACAAAGCTGTGATCACCAAGACAGCATGGTACTGGCACAAAAACAGACACATAGACCAGTGGAACAGAGTAGAGCGTCCAGATATGGACCAACAACTCTATCTAATCTTCAACAAAGCAGGGAAAAAAAAAATCCAGTGGTAAAAAGACAGTCTCTTCAATAAATGGTGCTGGAAAAATTGGAAAGCTATGTCTAAGAAGAAAGAAACTTGAGCATTCTCTTATGCCACACACAAAGATAAACTCAAAATGGATGAAAGACCTCAACAGGAGACAGGAATCTATGAAAATCCTAGAGGAGAACATAGGCAGTAACCTCTTTGACATTGGCCACAGCAACTTCTTTCAAGACACATCTCCAAAGGCAAAGGAGACAAAAGCAAAAATGAACTTTTGGGACTTCATCAAAATAAAAAGCTTTGGCATAGCAAAGGAAATAGTCAACAAAACAAAGAGGCAACCCATGGAATGGGAGAAGATATTTGCAAATGACACTACAGACAAAGGGCTGATATCCAAGATCTATGAAGAACTCATCAAACTCAACAACCAAAAAAAAAAAAAAGATGATCACATCAAAATATGGGCAGGAGACATGAAGAAGCACTTAAGATTCCTTAAAAAATTAAAAATAGGGCACCTGGATGGCTCAGTTGGTTAGGCCACTCACTGCCTTTGGCTCGGGTCACGAATCTGGAGTTATGGGATTGAGTCCCACATCGGGCTCCCAGCCCCATGGGGAGTCTGCTTCTCCCTCTGACCTTCTCCCCTCTCATGCTCTCTCTCACTAGTTCTCTCTCTCTCAAATAAATAAATAAAATATTTTTTAAAATTAAAAATAGAGCTACTCTATGTTTCTGCAATTGCACTACTGGGTATTTACCCTAAAGATACAGATGTAGGGGACGAAGGTCCATATGTACTCCAATGTTCATAGCAGCAATGGCCACAATTGCCAAACTGTGGAAAGAGCCAAGGTGCCCTTCAATAGATGAATGGTAAAGAAGATATGGTCCATATATATAATGGAATATTACGTCTCCATCAGAAAGGATGAATATCCAGCTTTTGTAGCAACATGGACTGAATTGGAGGAGATTATGCTAGTGAAATAAGCCAAGCAGAGAAAGTCAAATATATGGTTTTACTTGGTGGAGCATAAGGAGTAATATGAAGGACAGTAGGAGGAAAGGAAATGGGAAGTGGGGTAAATCAGGGAAGGAGATGAAACATGAGAGTCTTTGGACTCAGAAACAAACTGAGGGTCTTGGAGGGGAGGTGGTGGGGGGGTGGGTGAGCCTGGTGGTGGGTATCAAGGGCACGTATTGCATGGAGCACTGGGTGTTGGGCATAAACAATGAATCTTGGAACACTGAAAAAATTAAAAAATGTAACTTAAAAAAAGCTGAATAGTTTTCTCCTAAAAAGAAAAAAAAAAAAAGAGATTTACAGTGTAAGAGCAGGGGTTGAAAATCTGGCTCGTTTTCCTTAGTCCTACTCGAGGAAGATATTTTTAAGGCTTAGCCTTTCAGAAAGTAGATGAGTTTTTTGTGTTCCACTTACTTCTAACCTCATTATTCCTCCCTTAATTTATAGGTCAACTCATATGAGCACCATCCTGTACCTCTTCCATAAGACACCGCACCCTCTCACAGCCCCTCACCATCAGAAAAATTTCATCTACTCCACAGGAGCAAATATTCGGTGTTTCCCTCACATGCGCCAGAATATAAGAGTAGAATGAGGTGCCATGAAGTAGGCTTTGCAGTGAAACTGTGTTCAAATCTCAATCTACTGTGTGCTGGCTGGAGGCCTCCCAATTTCCTCATCAATAAAACAGATATAATGCTATTTACTACATGAGGCTGAACTGGGACTTAAATGAGCTGATAAGTGGAAAGCAGTTAGTACAAAGCTTGCCACAGGATTAGTCTTGAATAAAATGTGGCTGTTATATTATTTCACATAGTTTCCTGACATTCACTGCTGCCCAGTTAGATCCTAGGAGAAAAGCGAAGGTAAATATGAAAATGGCCCTTCAAATTTTAGTTCACAGATATGCAGATCTACGGTTTTCTTAGAGGATGACCTGTGTGGCAGCCCTGGTACTCCAACATTACTTTTCTTCTTAGTAATACTGTATGTACAGTGTCTTATTAGAGAAATGAATTTTCCTATTAGCAGCTCCTGGCATAGGAACAATTTACAGGATGTCTTTGTGTCCTTTTGCTCCAGCTGGAGACTGAATGAACATCACCAAAAAACAAAACAAAACAAAAATCCAAATGCACCATCAACACAGCACTTCAACATTCAATGGCCTTTCCCTGTTTCCAAGGTATAGTTCTGACTCTCACCCCCTTTTTTTTTTTTTTTTTTCTTATTCAAGATATCCTTGTGATGAAAGAGAATGTGAGGGGATGGCAATTCTGGGCTTGCATTTCCTACTTTGCCAGCTCTAAGCTGCTCATTCCTCATCCCATCTTCTAGTCTTGGAGTCTTGATGGTCTTTACCTCATCAGTCATATGCAAGTGTTTCCACCAAACGTTTACCATGGCTTAGCTTTCAGATTATCCCTCTACCAGCCATGCTCTTTTCACCCGAGTTTCTGGATTCCTCCTGGATGAGGTTTACTTCTTCACCTACAGAACAACCTAGATTCTTGGACTTAACACCAAGGGCTTGGTTCTAGTTCCAGTCTAGATCTGCCCATCATTTGAGACTCTTTCCACCCTCAGAGTGCTCCATGGTTGGGTTTGTGGGGTTTGATAGAGCTAGGTGGGAAATACAAGGATGACTGATTGTGGCAAGTCAGGCACAGGGCGATCCTGATGAATTTTGCTGATAATTTGTTGTTGTTTCTACCAGCTGAGGTTCTTCTGTTTAAACACCTAATAAATACAAATAAGGACAAGGATTTTTCGAAAGTTCTGTAATGCTGTCATTTATTAGAGAGCTCATCACATCACTGTGAACGAAAGTGAAATCTATGCACTTGTATTTTTCATGATCAGCCTTGTGTCATCTAATGGATACAGCATGCTAGAATTCCACTATTCTTTCATCCCTGCCACCTTCATAAAACTCCTGATAATATTAATTGGAAACGAGAAATATCTACAAATTAATGAATTTTCTATATGTGCAGAGTGTTTTACAGTTTAGAAATTGTTTTCATGCATAATACCTTACTTGAGCCACACAAAAATCCCTGTGTGAGGGTTTTAATGTCCCCATTTTTCAGGTGAAGATAGTGTCAAATTGTTTTTTTTGCAATTTACCTAAGATCATTCAGAAATGGAGCTGTGAGTCCATCCTCTGTCTCTGATTATATATCTCTTGTTTACAGCAGCTTTTTAATTAGGCATGTTGAAAATACCATTTTTTAATTAAACAGTGGAATCAATTAAAAGGATATTAATTAGTGAGATCAGTTTTTTTTTTCTTTCTTGCATGTCAGTGCCACCATTTTTATTTATTATTAGTTGGTTTCTTTATTATTACATACCTATGAGGTTATTGAGCATGCTCATTAGTATCTCATCTAAGGCCAATGATTTGTGAATATTGAACTTAAAAAAAAATCCCCTTATTTGACTTTAAATCAATAGCAGTACTGTGTCACTTTTTCATTATTTCCCAAGTGTCCAAATTCTATCTCTGTATTTTTCTAGTTAAAAACCACTTTGAAAAGTATTTCAGTAACTCTGCCATTGTATAATTCTTGTTGTAATAAAATTAATAATTTAAATTTTTTGGCATCAAATGCTGGAAGTCCTCTGGGCACCTTAATGAAAATAGAAAATGATACCAATACTGCATCATGCCCTGATTACTACCCCAGAGCAAGATTGGGCAAACCTGCCAAATGACTGCAAAAAGAATGATTCCAAATTAAAATTAAAAACAACAATCACATAGGAAAGCATTAGCTTTACCCTGAAGAGTAATGGATTTCAGGTCTCTAGCTACAGATGATTGTTTCAAGGAAAGAAAAAACATCATCCAAGACACTATGACTTTCTGCTATCAAAAATTTGGTCCCTTGCAAATACCTAATTCAGTCCTTTTAAGTTTGTCATGAAGAAATTGCCACACTGAGAGGTGAAATGACTTTCCTAAGGTCCTGTGGCTAATCAGAGCAGGACTTGACTGGTACTGGTACCCAGACCACCTAGTATTAAGCCTAGCAGTTTTGCATTGTTCTGTGCTACCTGTAGTCTGTTATTAGCAAACTCGGGATCCATTAATTACATTGTGTTAAAAGTAACTATTCTTGGGGCACCTGGGTGGCTCAGTTGATCAAGTGACTGCCTTCGGCTCAGGTCATGATTCCAGAGACCCGGGATCGAGCCCAGTATCGGGCTCCCTGCTCTGCAGGAAGCCTGCTTCACCCGCTCTCACTCCCCCTGCTTGTGCTCCCTTTCTCGCTGTGTTTCTCTCTGTCAAGTAAATAAATAAATTTTTTTTTAAAAAGTGAATCTCATTTAAAAAGAAAAAGTAACTATTCTTATATATAAAATAAGAAGAGGGAGAAAGTATGAGAGGATGGGACCAGGAACAAGGTTAAGAAAACAAGGTGAGTGAGGTATTTACTTCAGGTAAAAACTTTAAGGGGAGTTAAAAATTTCAAGAATCAAGATAATAATAATGCAGTATTTTTTAAAAACAAAATTGATGCAAAACAACAATTTTGCGTTAATTTTGTTCCCCCTTAATCTGTACCTGAGGCAAGTGACTCATAACACTCCCTTACCTCATTTGTCTTACCCTGGTATCAGTACTAGGAATGATTTCTCTTTCCCTGTATGGGCTGGGGTTAATACCCCAAATGACAATACTTCATTGTTGAGACCAATGCTTTACTATTGAAATTCTACAGGGTAAGCCCCTTTTTATCTCTACAAGGGTCAGAAAAATATGGAAGGGTGAGGTCACTGTGGGCCTACTCGGTTTAAAATGTAACCAAAAATTCTTTGCCATTCTTCTTCGAAAGGTGGAACATATTTTCTCTCTCCTTGAGTGTGGGCTGTACTTACTGACTAGCTTCTAATGATTATCATGAGACAGAAATAACTGTGCTATTTCAGAACCAAGCCATAGAAGGCATGTAGCTTCCTCATTGCTCTCTTAGATCACTGGCCCCCAGGAGAAAGCCAATCACCTTATCACAGGGACATCCAGCCAGGACCATGGAGAGCGCCATGTGGTGTGCACTGAGTGAGGCCTTGTACCAACAGCCATGTGAACAAGTCATCATAGAAAAAATTCACCTAAAAACCATGATATACTATTATTTTTATTAATTTGAAGGAAAATTCAAATACCTGGCTTTTTCCTTTATTAGCTATTTTTAGCATGTTTAAATTATGTTATATTCTCAGTTTAATTACATAAATAAAAAGTTAAATTGCCTTGATGAATACTTTTTTTTTGTTCTTTTCAGAATTGTTTTCCTGCAGATTGTATATCCTTTATATGATAAGCAGAACACCTTTGTTTTTAAATTTAGATATAATTTTCATTCAGTGAAATGCAGGGGATTTCAACACACAATTAGATGACATTTGACAAATAAATGGGTCTGCTTAACCAAGGCTCCTATGAAGATACAGCACATTTATATCATTCTAAAAAACTCCTTCTTGCCCCTTCTTTTTTTTTCTTTAAATATTTTGTTTATTTATTTGACAGAGAGAAACACAGTAAGAGAGGGAACACAAGCAGGGAGTAGTGAGAGAGGGAGAAGCAGGCTTCCCGCTGAGCAGGGAGCCTGATGCAGGATTTGATCATGGGACTCCGGGATCCTGACCTGAGCTGAAGGCAGACGCTTAACGACTCAACCACCCAGGTGCCCCTTCTTGACCCTTCTTGATCAATATTCACAATTGCACTCTTAAGCAAGCACTACTCTGATATCTATCTACATCAGTTAGGTGTGCCTATTCCATAACTGCATATAAATGAAAACATATAGTTTGTACTTTTTAATGTTTGGCATATTCTAGTTCTTGTGTTTTTGAGATTCATATAAGTAATTGTATGTATCAGTGGTTCATTTTTTTTATACCCAATATTCCATTAAATATTACTTGTATATTTATTTATAAACTTTCTCATGATGGACATGTGGATTGTTTTCAGTTTGGTGAGACTATGAATAAAGCTGCTGTGAATATGTTGACATAATTATTCATGTGAACATAGTTGCTTTTTATTTATCTTCGGTATACATAACTAGAATAGAATTGATGAATCATACAGTAGATGTAATTACAGTTGACCCTTGAACAGCTTGGGTTTGAACTACAGGTGCACTTATACACAGATTTTTTTTTCCGATAAATACGTACAGTACTGCAAATGTATTTGCCCTTACGGTTTTCCTAAAATTTTATTTACCCTAGCTTACTTTATTGTAATAATACAGTATATAATATGTATTCCTTATAAAATTTGTGTTAATTGGCTGTTTATGTTATTGGTAAGGCTTATAGTCAATAGTAGGTTTTAGCAGTTAGGTTTTGGGGGAGTCAAAAGTTAGACACATTTTGACCGCAAAGGGTGTTGCTATCTCAATCCCCATATTGTTCAAGGATTAACTGTATATTATAATAAGAAACTATCAAACAGTATACCAAACTAATTGTACATAATCCACTCCTACCATCCACAGCAAGGCTTCTAGTTGCTCTCTATCAGGAAGATTTGAAAGACTTTTTAAGGTTTCAACTGGGATTTTAAGAAAAAAGTATCCCATCAGTTTGGGGAATTAAGAGAGAGAGAAAATACAGTTGTGACATTTGAGAGGCTACTCAATTTATTGAGAAAATTACTTTTGTAATTTGAAGCAACTGGGGCAGGGGACAATGTAAACTAATTGGTAAATGGTGCTCTGTAAAGATTATCCTATTGGTTGGAAAATCTCCAAATCAATATGTCATGTTCTCTTTTCTTGGAAACTCATAGGTAATGCCATGACCATAAGTAAACTCTTCTCTTATCTCAGTTGAACATATATTTTGAATATATTTCACAGTTATGGAAAATTTGGAGGATGAGGGAAATTTTTGGAAGATGAAGCTGCCTGTGTTATGTATACTATTTATATATCCAGGAAATTATATAAAATATATTTATTGTTCCCCTACTGTCTTCTTTATAGAACACTCAAGGTTTTCATAAGAAAAGAAGATGGCCTAGCTTGTGTTTTCAAAGTGTCAATAGATATTTGATACCTGTTACTGCTTCTGTTTTTTGAGTTATAAAATCTTGCCTACTTTCATGTTTAGATAATGGTTATGATACGCTATAAAACAATGAAGTACCTAGAAAGTGCTTTACTATTGAAGTACATTTTCATTTAAAAAAAATTGGAATTGGCTACAGCTCTTATAATATCCCAAGAATACTTAGCTGTTTTGTAGCTTAGAAAATGTGGATTACCTATCTCTAGGTGTTTTTCCTCTTTTTCTTTTACTGAAAAGGTATAAGATTAAAAAATAATGACCTGTTTATAGAGAAATAAGCCTTATATGGTCTGTTTTAAAATATGAATACCTTAATTAGTCAATATTAAGGCAAAGCTTAAAATATTACAACTATTTCTTATTTGTTCTTGCAATATTAGACACTAAGTTAAAACTAGACAAAGGGAAAATTGAATATAGAAAGTGACAGGAACTTTGCAGCCAGAGGAGTTTACAGGAGATGAGTGTTACAGGAGTTTACAGGAGACCTATGTTGATCAAGCAGAAGAAATAAGCAAAATCAAGGAGTCATGGGAATGACAGAGATGAAAGTAGATTAAACTAATTGGGACATTCACTGGGTTTAGTAAAATGGTGTCAAGATAAAGGGGTAAGGAGCAGCTTTCTTCATTTGCTCAGCAGATACATCAGAAATGTGTGAGATTATGGGGTTGACTAATTAAAGTGGGGCAAGCAAGAGGCAGGCCTTGGAAGGAACCATCTCAGCACTGTGCTTCTTCAACTCTGATTCTTAGAGGGCATAGAAGTACACTAAAGATAGACATATCACAACTCCCAAAGTAATAGTTGTCTGAAACTGGAAAATTAAAAATAAATGGATGGGAAGGTGGGGAAGATACAAGACTGATTACTACCACATAAGCATTTTATCATAGGCACAAAAGAAGACAGACTGATAGGCCTTTTTCTGTGACAGAGATAAAGAGGTGAAAGTTTGAAACAGAAGTTTAACCACCAAGCTTATTTATAACCTCCTGCATTCAAAGATACCACAATTTTGAGGAAGCAGCACTAGATTTTATGGGTGTCATTTTTGAAGAGCTCGTGTACAATAAAAAAAAAAACACTGCAGAATCTATTGGAAGATACTTAAATAATAAGAGAATGGTATAGAGTTAATTTCAAGTGAATTTCTCTTCGGTGGAAAGTTCATGGCCTAGGATCAGAAAAGGAGTCGAGGTAGTGTTATGAGTGAATCTGTACAGAAATATATGTTATCTTTGGACTTTTCCCTTTCCTACACTGAGCAAAGGTGCTTTTTCAAAGCCAAATATCATTGTGCCTAATCAGAAATGATAGTAGAACACTATAGAGAAAAAAGCAATGACCACAAAAACACAGGGCCTGCAAGTGGGCAATGAAGGTTGACTAATAAATTGGGGAATCCCAGCATGTTCTAGTCCATCTACCAGGTCTCAGAAGGCCCAGGACTGTTAAGAATGGACAGCACAGGGATAGATCCTAGGCAAAAGCCTCCATTTGGTTTATAGGTAAAAATATATTGAGCAGACAATGCTATAGCCTGTGCTTTTGGTGTGATATTCATGATATCATCACCAAGACCAATGTTATAAAGCTTTTCAATTATGTTTCTTCTAGGAGTTTTATAATTTCAGCTCTTAGGTTTAAATCTGTAATCCATTTTGAGTTGATTTTTGCTTGTGGTATAAGATAAAGATCTAGTTTCATTCTTTTTCTTTTGGATATCGGTTACCCTAATGCCATTTGTTGAAGACTTTTAAGTGTCCTCTTTGTTCATGGTCTGATGAGAAAGAAGAAGTGCTCAGTAGAAATAAGTTTTGTCAAGTAACTGAGTCAAGCTGTATAGTGAGGGTCCTAGACAGGGAGAAAATTAGTTAAAGATATTGGGTGATATGTGATGGCAGGCAGGAGTTGTCACTGTGTCACAGAGAGCTCCGTCTGAATGGTGGCGAAGATTCAGATCCTTTCTTTCTGCAGGCGTGGTTGACCTATGTAGAATTCTACTTTGCATGACTTATTTACACGTGGAGTTTTGTATGTTGGCTGAAAGAGATGAGTAGAAAAGTGGAATTGGAAGGGATATGATAGTATCTTCCCCTTGTCCAGCCTTTGGACTTGGAGATGGTGACATGCTATGCACATAAATGGTGATAGAAGGTAATAAAGCTCTGTGAGGGTTTCTCAGCTTTGAGATGCACTTGGAGAGTTCTAGGCTGGGCATATTAGAACTATAGCAACAGATCAGCAGAACACCAATAGGAAAGCACCAGTGTCTAGTAACCATGGCTATCTTAAGGACCTGCCACCCCAGAGAGAGAGAGAGAGAGAGAGAGAGAGAGAGGAACAATGGAACAATTCTGGAACATCAGGATAGTTAGGATTCCTATGAGGCCTTAAGAAATAACTTGAGAAGAGGTAAAAAGAAACACATGTTGATGTATAGTTATGCAAATGGGGGTTCACCAGAGCAGAAGCCTTTGTCAATTAATAGTCAGCCATTTCTTACAATGAACCATAGCCACACTGATAGTGTATTTTCAAAATAAATTGTTAATAGTTATGGTATGGTTTGTAAAAATCATAGAAATCTTAAACAAAAGGCAGAGATCTGGATTTTGGACTCAAAGATTAAACAAGAGGTAGATATCTGGATATTTGGACTCGAGTTGTTGGTACAACTCAGGGGTAGTCATTTCAGTTGTTTGGACAACATACTTTTTACCTACCAACAAGCCAGTTGGGATAGAGGAAATTTAAACTTTGCTTCATTTTTACATTCACCCAGGTTGTATTCTCTCTCAATATAGTAGTGTGTATGTTCAAAATCTAATACCACCAGCTAATGGGGTATTTTCCTACTGATTAGTCCCCTCTATAATTCTTTAGCCATGCCCTATATCAAACTGACATATATTCACCCACATGTGATCTTTAAAAATATACTGAGATAGGGGCACCTGGGTAGCTCAGTTGGTTGGGCGACTGTTTTCAGCTTGGGTCATGACCCTGGAGACCTGGGATTGAGCCCCGTGTCGGGCCTCCTGCTCAGCGGGGAAGCCTGCTTCTCCCTCTCTCAGTCCCTCTGCTTGTGTTCCCTCTCTAGCTGTGTTTCTCTCTGTCAAATAAATAAATAAAATCTTTTTTAAAAAATAAAAAATAAAAATATACTGAGATCAACCACACATTGCTGGCTGCTTTTCCTCTAGGGCCTTAAATTACAAAATCACTTTGGATCCCATTTGTGACCATTGCCAAGAAAGGAGGTGGCAGGTATGACACTCTTCTCTCCCAGCAGTTTTAACTTTTACTTTGGGAATAGGCAGGATCCTACCCATCTTGCTAGTATTCTAGTGTCACCCTGACTCCTGGAAAATCTGAAACCAGCTGATAGTTATCTCATAACCTCAAGGCATTGGACGAATTACTATAGATCAAATCACTACACAATATAAGATGAGGTTTAATTTACTGTAGATATTTACATTAAACATATTCAGAATAACTATTTTCACTGGCACATTGATAGATCAACCAATGGTAATTTAATGAGAATATTCTTTGTCCTTGTAAGAAATATTCTGTCTTCATAGCAAAGGTGGGACCAGAACTCACTCTATCATTCCATCTTGTCAGAGGAGATGTTCTGTCACTGATTAAAGAGCTGCATGTCCTCTTTAGTCACAAAAACATTTTGTGGCGTAACCTTGTTTCTGTCTTAATGGATTCAGGCAATGTAATGAGAGCTACAAAAGTGGACAGGAAGAAATCCTTTGAGAGACAGAACATGTCACTTCTCACTTACTCGACTAATGGCAGTCCCTCCCAGGCTGAGAAAGGCCTCTGGATAGAGCTGGAAGAGTCATTTAAAATGTACCCGCGTTCCTTCCTTCAAATGCAGCCAAAAGGCACCAAAAATATTTTTTTTCTTTATTTGAAAGACCAAATACAACTTGCAGGTGTCCTAGGTTCATCAGACCTGTCTGATGGTGTAATGTCAGAAAAATAGTAACTACCTTAAAATTTGCTCAATGCATACATATAAAAGTATATTTCCATCTCTGAGTTCCCCAAACCTCACACCTTTGGATGTTGACAAGTCCAAAATAGGTTGTTTGCTTGATAATTTTTTGTTGTTACAGATTAGGCACGCAAGGCTCAGGGGATTTACGTGATATCTGTAAGACATACAATAAATGAATGCCTGCCAGAGGAGGAACTGAACTGGGATTCTTCAACTCTACATTTACTTCTTTCTCTTTCTCTCCTTCTTCCCCCCTTCTCCCCATCTCTGTATATATGTATATGCATATGCATGTGCATATGTCTGTGTATGTATATACTGATGACACTTTAATACCTGCCATGACCAAGCTGGGATACATGCAGGATAAAGAATTTTGCCGTTAAGGGAGAGTCAGGTAAAGAAGGACTGAGTTACTGAGATTGCAGTTTTATTCTATGACTTTTGCCAATTTGAAGAAGCAACTAATTCATAAACTATATAGTAAGCACATTTAACTGTTCTAGGATTTTTCTCATGCTTCATGAAAACAGAGATCATAACTGGGAAACCAACTGTAAAATTAAAAGAACTAGATGTTGCCAATAAAGACCATCATTTCAGGAAAATAAATTTGTTTCTTGGAAGCCGTTCTTGAATGTATGCTTGAAGTGCCCACAAGAAAACTAATTCAACCAAGAAAAAAATTGATCTTGCTTCACTGGTTTATATGAACAGAGTAAAATACACACCAACAAGTTATATCACTTAATAACTGCTTGTTTCCTATAACAAATCAATGGTAAGATCACCTTGAATTACCATATTTTGAAAACATATGTACAAAGTACCTAGAACTTTTACCTCATGCACCAAATTATGGATTTCATTAAGGACATCTTCAGAGCTAATGGAATCAAAGTAATCACTGTTGTGTAGCACTTTTATCCATCATATTTGGGAATTTTGTTTCTTGAGGTGTTTAATCATTGTTAATATATGGGTAACAGTGTGGAGATGAAAGAAAAGTGCATGATTTGATGTTGCAGTTGTTGTCTGGAAATGTGTCATTTTATTTTGTAAAGGCATTTTATTGGATCTTACAAGGGAAAAAGGAGCTCATCTTTGCAAAATCAATTCTCCCAGGCCCTGAATTCTTCCTTATTGTGATTTTAAAAGTTGTTTGTAACTTTTTTATTAAAATGGTGGAGTGTGGGAATTTGCAAGTTGTATTCTTCATTTCCCAATTTGCAAAAGCTAGTGTTCAGTGCATTTTTGTCACTTAATTTGGGGCTATCATAGGAAACAATGGAGTAACAGCTTGAAAATCTTCCTATTAAGGGTTTCTCTAAACTTCTTTCTCCTCTGTGCTCCAGGGAAGGAAAGCAAATCTTCTTTGACCATGACCAAAAAGAAATGGTCCTCCTGAAAGAGGAATGCTACTTCCAGGTACTGAATGGGATGGAAGGAGGCACACACATTATCCCTTAGCATTTTACTCCAATTAATATATCATAATACATGGGAAATATATGTACTATGCTAACAAATAAATGTATTTTGAGCATCATTACTCTAGACTCCACTATTGGGAAATCACAATGATTTGGAAAGATACATTTTAATGTTCTAATAGCAAAAGGTTTAATGAGCAAATTAATAATAAAAATCCAATCTAAGAGGTATGTTTAAATGTCAGGGTGTTGAAGATTTATGAGCTCTCCAAAGGAACCATTTTATTACTCAAAAAACAAACCTTAAATTTTCCTTAGTTTCCTAAATAAAAATTATTTTTAAAAAATACCTCAGCTATTTTGTCTACTACTAGTTTCTTTTCTTTTAAGAAATATATTTTGAGAGGGACACTGGGGACAGTATGTGCTGCAGTGAGAAAAAAAAGAAATATATTTTTAATTTATATTCATCATAAATTTAAATTTTACAAATTGAAACTGGAATTTATGCATTTGGCTTGATCACACTACTTTAGAGTTAAAGCTTCATTTTCTAATTGTGTAAATAAATATCACTAAAGATGGTTCTTTTTTTTTTTTTTTTTTTTTTAGATTTTATTTATTTGACAGAGAGAAACACAGCCAGAGAGGGAACACAAGTAGGGAGAGTGAGAGATGGAGAAGCAGGCTTCCCGCCGAGCAGGGAGCCCGATGTGGGACTCGATCCAGGGTCTCCGGGATCATGACCTGAGCCGAAGGCAGTCGCTTAACCAACTGAGCCACCCAGCACCCCTAAAGATGGTTCTTTTTATGTCAAAAAATTTAAAATATCAGAACCATGAATCTGTTATAAGCATAAGATTATTGAAATCAGAATAAACCATAAAGTTCATCTTTGTTAGGAAGTTTTTTGCTATTTTACTACAAAGTGACAAGTGTGTCCTTTGTACTCTAGAGACCCTTTATTTGAAATAATTCATATATTCCATATTTATTATGAACAAGTATCTATCTAACTTACTAATATTCAAAGAATGATGTCATTATGTATGCATAATGTTAATATATTAAGCACAATGATGATATATAATATTTTAATTAGCTTGTGCTGTCCCATTGCTGTATGTATTTCTGTTAACCTACGAAATGCTGAAACAACTAATGGGTTTCCAAAAATATTTATAGAGTCTGAATGCAAAACCACTGATCTTCTCCAAATTCATGTACAAATTTAAAAATCCAGATTAAAAGAATTAGAAAAATACCTAATTTAAGTAATATATGCTTCAACTCAAGCTGTGAATGGCCTTCCTAGCATAACACTGTGATTAGCATGGGCAAACAGATCCTCTCACTCTTCCAGGGCCTCTTGAATCTTTCTTTCCCATATACCATTCTCTCAGCAAAGGTGAAGAGGCTCAGTGAGGATGACTGTATTTCAGGTTTAATTTTGAGGCCTGGTGGCTGTGTCTTGTTTGGGACAAAGTCCAGGGATTGATAATTTTGAACAGGTTAGGTATAGACTTTGGGATCCCTTATATCTTTTCCACTGAAAGACTGAGTATGTAAAGAATCATCAAACCATATGTAAAAATAAAATTCTTACCTGATACCTGCAGCAGCCAGCCCAGGAAACTAACCCATTTTCTACAGTAGCCAGCCTCAGAAACCAAACTGCTACCTGTTTATAAATTGAACTTGGGGAAGTCAGAGGTTAACTACAGTAACAATCCAGGAAGTCAAAAAATAACTCTTGTCATGATTTGTCCAGAGTGGCCGCGACTTGGTTAATAACTGAAAGTTTCCATAGTTTTGTCCCACTTCCAGTTGAGGACCAATCAGAGAACACAAATATGTATCTCCAACCATTCACAAAGGGTACCCCACTACTAGTCAGCCCACTTGCAACTTCTTTGTACCAGTCACTTCCAATCAGGACATTACCTAAAACCTTCACTTTGTTCTACTATGAAGTTTTCCCATTCATCTGCATTTTTTAATCTACCAAACACAGTAGTGGTGGCAGCAGACTCTCTGGCTATAGGTCCGAGTAAGTAGATTTTTCCTTGTTCTCATTTGGCTGGTCTTTGTTGTTGTCCACACTGATTCACAATGTAATAGTTAGGCTCAATAAAGAAGATGACATATTTTCTTTCTTTCTTTTTTTTTTCAGTTTTTGTTTTATGTTTATTTTATTTATTTACTTGAGAGAGAGTGTGCATGCAAGAGTGGGAAAGGGAGGATCAGAGAGAGACAGAGACTGAGAATCCTGAGAAGACACGACCCCTGGCACAGAGCTCAATGCAGGGCTGGATCTCCACAACCCTGAGATCATGACATGAGCAATACCATGTTTTTAAGATAAGAGAGCAAATTTCTTTTTGGTCAAGATTAAGAAAGTCTTCATAAGGGAATTTACATTTGATTTGGGATATACCAGTAAGTTTAGAAAGAAGGCCCAATAATATTTTTGGTTGTGTAGTTACTATTGCTGCTGCTTTTCTATTGTTGTCAAATTAACGGCACTTAAAATCTCATTATTCTAGGTTTGAAACTGATCAACATTTAAATTGATCCAAACCTAAATTGGTTCCTGATTTTAGAATTTGCCCCACATTTGCATATCTTTCTATTAGCTCTTTTGAGGTGGTTTTTGTGTTGCAAGGCTTTTTTTCGGGTATGGGGGTAGAGATATAAGGGAGATGAATACCTCTATTGGAACTAACCTCTATTGGAACTAATTTTTCAAGTGTGCATAAATTCTCATAACATGAGGACTATTTTAGGCTTTTATTTTCTTTGCCCCATTGCATTGTCCATCTGTCAAAGTTCATTAAAGCCAAGAGCTCACACTACTGCAATAGAATTTGAAAGAGCAGGTCCAAGAAAATTGACATGGAGAGAATAATAAAACATTCAAACCTATTCTTTTAAAAATAAGCATTCAGTATATAGTCATATATACATGAACCTTAAGTATTTTTATTGTGAACAATAGGAATTTCAATTTCAATTTTAACTAAATTCAGTTAGTACTAATTTCAATTAGTAAAAGTCAAAGCACATTCTCAGGGCTTCTGGTTTTAGCTCACAGCTGTAAAAAGCTGTGAATAACACCATTCCCACCTTTACAACAAAGAAAAAGCTAGACAAAGAGTAAATTAGTGACTTTTACTGAAATCTTCATAGAACTGAAGTTGTAGGGCAAGCAACTAACATAAAACAGAAAGAGAAACAGACCTCTAAAGGAACAGGAACACCTGAATATTTGTTTACCTGGGTCAGCTATCATTTAATAGCATATAGGCCTATAAATCAATTTAAATAAAAATTTTAAAAGAATAGCTAAAAGTAGAGTGGAGCCTATTGTGAGCAGGTGCAACTACGGAAGCCCATAGATCTAGGAGTATCCATACACTGTAGCAGCATTTTCCTCTGAGAACACTTCCAGGTACCTATAGGAAAGATTTGAGAGAATCCTGAAAAACCTCCCTCATGATGCCAGTAGTGAAAAGGAGGAGCAACTACTGCCAAAACTCTGTCAAGACCCATCCCACCTCGCTCCCCTAAGGACTAAAAACATTCATTTGGAAAGGGAATGGCATCAAAGCTTGAAACTAGAGGGCACTGGTAGACGTTTATAGCAGTTGAGGAAGAAGAATGTAGGCTAAATGTGAAAGTCTTTGTATACTGTTTCCTCTGTCTTCCCTAAGGAATGAAAGCCCAAATCTGCATGGGGAGAGAATCAAAATGTGTACCCTGAGAGCACTGGTGGGGCCCAATGAAAGTGAAGTGATGGGAATGAAGGCCACCCTGGACAAACACCCAGATTCATTTCCCTGTTATCCCTAAGGAACAAAAGCTTTAATCTGTAGCCTGAGAACACTTGTGAAGACCTATGGTGGATTTTAAAGTTGGAGAATGGAGGAAACCTGTGAAAATCCTCTCAGATTCATCTCCTGTGTTATAAGTAAGAATAAAAAAAAATGCCTTACCCTACAGTGGGCAGGGTACCACATGGAGGGGGAACTGTAAGAAACCCATTGTGCCTGGGTGGGGTGGGGCAGAGATAGGAGAATTAAGTCTCAGACCTTGCTGATAGGGTAGAATGAATGCTATGTCTGTGGTTATATCTGGAATGGGGCAGGCACATTTGTAAAGACTGCATTCCAAGGAACAGTATCACACTATCTGCCTAAGATGAAAAATTATGCTCCCTTCCACATCTTCCATAATCATGCTAACAAGCATTAGTTTAAAAATAACTGTAATATTGCTGAGAGAAATGGAAAATACGGCCTCTCTCCAGGAAGTAGTGCAAAGGAAAGAACCCAAATCAGACAGGGGGACAAAAATAAAGTATCACTTGAGAAATTTGAAGACTTTGACTACACTGAGAGTACCCATAACAGTGCAAATTTCAAATGTAGCCCAAACCTGACCAGATTAACACAACACCACACAGAAGGAAAGATATGCTCTACTGCAAGCATAACACTATTTACTTCAGTATCGATCACCCTACACAACATGTCCAGCTTTGAACAAAAAATTATGAAGTATATAAAAAGGCAAAAAAAGGGGCACCTGGGTGGATCAGTTGGTTAAGCAGCTGCCTTTAGCTCAGGTCATGATCCCAGGGTCCTGAGATTGGGCCCTTCATCGGGCTTTCTGCTCAGTGGAGAGCCTGCTTCTCCCTTTCTCTCTGCCTCCTGCTGTGCCTACATGTGCTCTCTTTTTCTATCCCTTTGTTAAATAAATGAATAAAATCTTTTTAAATAAATTAAAAATTAAAAATTAAAAGGCAAAAGAAAAACCCCAAAACAAAAACAAAGGCAAAACCTACACCTGAAGAGACAAAGTAAACATTAGAACAAGGCTCAAATACGACAAGATACTGGTACAACCAGCCATAGAACTTAAAATAGTAAGTTAATTATTATTAAGTTATAGATTTTCAAGGAAAAGGTAGATAACATGTGAGATCAAATAGGTAATTTTAGCAGGGAGATGAAACCTAAGAAAACATGAGATGTAAATGTTAGAAAACAAAATTCACAATAAGATGAATAAATAAATTTTTCAATGGCTCTATCAGTAGATTTGACACTGGAGAAAAGAATCAGAGACCACGAAGACAGGTCAAAATAAATCACCATTTAAAATATAAGCAAAAAAAGAACAGAATCTCTAAGGTTGCCGAGGTGGCTCAGTTGGCTAAGCATCCAACTCATGGTTTCAGCTAGATCGTGGTCTCAGGGTCATTATCTCAGGATTGTGAGATCTAGGTCCACATCAGGCTCGGTACTCTATGGAGAGTCTGTTTGGGATTTTCTCTTCCCCTCTCCTCTTACCCTTGTCCTTGGTCTCTCTCTCTCTCTTTCAAATAAATAAAATCTTTTTTTTTCTTAAAGATTTTATTTATTTGACAGAGAGAAACATAGCCAGAGAGGGAACACAAGCAGGGGGAATGAGAGAGGGAGAAGCAGGCTTCCCGCCGAGCAGGGAGCCTGATGTGGGACTCGATCCCGGGTCTCCGGGATCATGACCTGAGCTGAAGGCAGTCGCTTAACCAACTGAGCCACCCAGGCACCCCCAAATAAATAAAATCTTTAAAAGAATCTCTAGAAATGATGAGGCATTATACAGTCTACCATGTGTATGTGTAATTAGGAAAGGGCAAAAGAAAAATAAGAAATTTGAGGAAATAATGGCACAGAATTTTCCAAAAGTAACAACACACACAAACCACAGTTTCAAGAAAATGTAGAGAATACCAATAGGTATAAGTAGTAAATAGACCGTACTAAAGCCTATCTCATTTAAACTACTGAAAAGTAAGTTGAAAAGACAGCCTGAAGACAGCTTAAAAGGTGGGCAAGATAAATTAATTACAGGAGAGAAAAGATAGTAAGTGTAGCAAAGTTAATGTAACAAAATCTACAAGCAAAAGGAGATAGAATGATGTCTTTGAAGTGGTAAAAGTAAATGTCAACCCAGAATTCCATACCTCATAAAAATAACCTTCAGATAAAATTTGACAGCACACCAAGTATGCAAGACTGGTTCAAAATTTGAAAGTCAGTCATTGAAATTTATTACAACAACCAACTAATAAAAAAAAAGTAATATCAATTGACAGAGAAAAAGCATTTGACCAGATCCAACACTCATAATAAAAGAAACATACTCTTAATGAAATAAGAATATAGGGAAATGTTTGTATTTTAATAATCTTTTAGAGATTTTTTAAAAAATATTTTATTTATTTGAGAGAGAGAGAATGAGAGATAGAGAGAGAGACAGAAAGAGAGAGCACATGAGCAAGGGAGGGTCAAAGGGAGAAGCAGACTCCCTGTTGAGCAGGGAGTCCAATGTGGGACTCAGTCTCAGGACCCTGAGTTCATAACCCGAGCCAAAGGCAGTCACTTAACCAACTGAGCCACCCACGTGCCAATAATCCTTTAAAATAACTTAAAAAATTATGAAACAATGTAACCGAAGGTAGCAGGTTCTACTTTTTAGGTGCTGACCTAATAACTTTAGAAAAGAGTAGAATCTATAAGAGTAAAAGCAAAAGAAACTATTCATAACCATAATATTCTAGTTATTTTGTTTTTCTTTCAGAGGTATAAGTTATCAAATATAAAACCACTATACATGTATACTGGAATGGAATAATTAACTAAAAGGATGAAAGATGACAGAACTGAATCTTCTTATTGTTAGAATGGGAAGTTGTATGGGGGCCTGGGTGGCTCAGTCAGTTAAGCAACTGCCTTCGATTATCAGAGAATCGATTCCATTTACTATAGCACCAAAAACCATAAGATACTTAGGAATAAACCTAACCAAAGAAGTCAAGGATCTATACTCGAAGAACTACAGAACACTCATGAAAGAAATTGAAGAAGACACAAAAAGATGGAAGAGCATTCCATGCTCATGGATCGGAAGAATAAACATTGTCAAAATGTCTATACTGC
>PITA01012829.1:0-13388 GCA_004023965.1 Spilogale gracilis
TGCACCCCAATGTTCATCGCAGCAATGGCCACAATCGCCAAACTGTGGAAAGAGCCAAGGTGCCCATCAACAGATGAATGGATAAAGAAGATGTGGTACATATATACAATGGAATGCTATGCCTCCATCAGAAAGGATGAATATCCAACTTTTGTAGCAACATGGACTGGACTGGAAGAGATTATGCTGAGTGAAATAATCCAAGAATAGAAAGTCAAGTATCGCATGGTTTCACTTACTTGCGGTGCATGAGGGGTAAACTGGAGGACAGTGGGAGAAGGAAAGTAAATGGGAACTAGGGTAATCTAGGGAGGGAAATGTAACAACAGAGACTTTGGACACAGAAACAAACTGAGGGACTTGGGGGGAGGGGGGTGGAAGGATGGGAGAGCCTAGTGGTGGGTACTGGGGACACCTAAAGCGTGGAGCACTGGGTGTGGGGAATGGGGAATTAATCTTGGAACACTGGAAAAGAAAATTTTAATAACAATAAATAAAATATCATGTAAAGTAAAAACTAACATAAATAAATAAAGACAAAATAAAAATCATAAGAGAGATTTAACATGCTTTTTTGGTAGGGAAAAGAAATAAAAATTTAAAACATTTAAAAAACATTGTTAAGTAAACTGATTTATTTGATATATATAGAATATCACAAATATAAACTGTAAAATATACATTCTTTCCATATGGTCACAACATACTTTGCAAAATAAAGTATATTCTAAGTTACAAAGCAATTTCCAAAAAATTCCAGTTAAAGGATAATAAAGTATATATCCTCTAACCATTGTAGAAATAAATTAACATCCAGTAATGATAGGTAATTAGAAAGCATTCAAGTATTTGTTAATTAAGCAACTAACTGCTAAATAATCCACAGGTCAAAGTGAAATTCCAATGGATATTAGAAAATATTTTGAGATGAATATAATAAAATCATTCCACAAAAGTTGTGGAATAGAGAGACATAGCAGTTCTGGGGGTAAATTTTAATATTTTAAAATGCACATATAAGACAGAAAGTTTAAAGACCATGATTCAAGCTTCCAATGCATGAAACAAGAAAAATTATGCAAAATAACTACAACACTATAGTAATAAAAGTATTCAATATTATACCATCCATACTCATTTAAATTAATGGTAGAGAATTTAAAGCCCAGATTAGCCCTACATATTACAGCCACTTCATTTATGACAAAGGTGCCTCAAAAATGTATTAGGAAAAGGTTTTCCCCTATGTATAGTGCTAAAGCAATTAGATATCCATACAGATAAAAGTTAATGAAGTTACATCCTATCTTACACCATATACAAAAATTAACTTGAGATTGTAGATTTTATCAGGTTACTCAATTACTATTAAAACTAAAACAACATTCTAAGGGAAAAAATTGTTCTCCTCAACATCTTCATGTTGGACCTTGGAGTTGCAAAATACTTTTTAAATATTAATAAACATAAAACACTAATCAAACAGGAAATTAATTGAAATAGTACATTCACATTCATTAAAGAACTTCTGGTCACCTAAAGAAATCATCTTTAAAGCCAATGTAAAGATAGTCTGGATAAATATATCTGATAATGACCTGTATCCAGAATATAAGAAATCAGAAAAGAAGCAGAAAAATACAACTAAAAAGTGGGGCAAAGTTTTATAAAACCACATTACAAATGAGCTTATCCAGATGATCAATAAACATATGAAAATCTTGTCAACATCATTATTAGCAGGGAAAAGAAGTTGAAAATTACAATGAGATTATAAAATACAACTATCAAAACGGCTAAATTTAAGAAACTGACTATAGGATATATAGATGAGAAAGTAGTGCTACTATAACCATCATACACTATTGATGAGATTATTAATTTGTTGATCAAATTTGAAAAAAATTCTTAGCAATATCTATTAAAACTAAACATACCTACCCCCATGACAGATACTACTCCAATGAATAATTAGTACAAAAATTATCAAAATATATTTATATAAATTAGGAAGTTTAGTCATAACATAAAAAATGGAAAGAACTCAAATGTACCAGGAAAGGATAGACAATTTATAATATGTTTATAATGACATTCTATTACACAGCAATACATAAAAGAACAGTCTCCTGACATGAAAAGATGCTCAACATCACTCATCATTAGGGAAATGCAAATCAAAACCACAATGAGAAATCACTTAACACCTGTCAGAATGGCTACAATTAAGAAACAATAAATGTTGGAAAGTATGTGGGGAAAAAAGAACCCTTGTGTACTGTTGGTAGGAATAAACACTGTGTACCCACTATTGAAAAGAGTAGGGAGGCTCCTCAAAAAATTAAAAACAGAATTACCATATGATTCAGTAATTCCACTATTGGATGACCCAAAGAACATGTAAAGATATATGTATTCCTATGTTTACTGCAGCATTATTTATAACAGTCAAATTATGGAAACAGCCCAAGATGAATGATAAATGGATAAGGAAGAAGTGGTATAGATAATCAATGGAATATTATTCTGCCATAAAAAAGAATGAAATCTTGCCATTTGGAACAATATGGAAGGATCTAGAGGGTATAATACCACGTGAAATAACTCAGAGAAAGGCAAATGCCATATGATTTCATTCATAGATGGAATTTAATGAACAAACAAAAGAATAAAAGAGAAAAGCAAAAAAAAAAAAAACAAGAGGCAAAAAGCAAAAAAAAACCCACAAAAAAACAAAAAACAAAAAATAAAACAAACAATAAAAACAAAAAGAAAGAAACAAAAACCAGGACAGACTCAAATATAGAAAACAAACTGGTGGTTGCCAGACAGGAGGTGAGTAGGGGGATGGATGGAAAAGATTGCAAGTGAAGAAATGTTGTGGGAAGCAGTTGGCTGGAAGGCTTTTCCATCTGTGTATTTCTGAGCTTTATGTGTCCTAAGAAAGTGACTCAGAGTACCCAGCAGTCATTCAATACAGAGGCAACATCCAAAGCTTATCATCCTCCAGAGCTTTACTTGTTTTACATATGAGATTCCAATGTGTTATTGTAACATAGGACTGCAACAAACAACTTTGATAACCACCTGTTCATATTTATGTAATTTTCCAAAGGAGACTCTGGCTTAAGGTCTCCAGCCAGGTGATAGCTGTAATTAGAGATACAGTCTCCTGATTTTCAGCCCTAAATTTCATTATAGAGAAGAAAAAAGAATCTCAGAAATATCAGTGAACACTATAGAGTGGAATGAGCCAATGAACTTTATTTGTGCTTTGCTGCTCTATATGTACTCACATATGTGGATGTGGGCAGAAGGTAGTAGGGAGGAATCAGATGTGAGCACACACACCTGGTTAAGGCTTGTGGACTGATCCTGTATGTTAGTTGTGACTAAGAATTTTGGTGACAGTGGAAACTTTGAAGCCAAAAAAAAAAAAATGCTCTCCTCTGTATTTCTACTCTACAGATTTTAACCTGTGATTTTGATCGTGCCCATGGAGCTTACTGTCATGCTCTTTTATCATCTTCCTCCCCTCCATATTTTGGTCCAAAGGCTGTACTTAAATTCTCAAACTCTGCATCTTCCTTTCTTCCCCAGGCTATATCTGCTGGCTGGGACCCTTTTGCTAGTTTTATCTCCTCATAAACTTATCTCCTATCTAGTCTACAAGATACCACCTAAGGTTTTCTTTCTAGAAAACTTCACTCTGTCTTCTTCAGGAGTTGATCTATTTTGTTCGAATAGCACTAGGTGCATTACTTTTTCATGTCACTTTGTCTTACTGTTAAATAAATATTTGTGAACATTTTCATTACTCCTATTAGGCAGGGAGTGGATTAAGGGAAATTCTCAGCACCAGAAGCTGTCTTGTGTGCAAGTAGTAAAGAAAAATTGCATTGAATATACGGAAAGGAGGAGGTAAAAATGCTGCATGGATGATGAGATGAGTGATCAATAAGTAGAACTGCTACTTACGTAGTAAGAAAATTACACACGGTATTGACTAATTTTAAAAAGATAATGTGGGATCCGTTTTAGTCTTTTAATAAAGAATGGTCAAGCAATGGAGACTTCAAACATACATCAGTATCAGACAACTTCGCTATTATTTGAAATAATTACTCAGTATGTACTATATCAGACTGTCTACCAACATTACATATACTCGTGAATGCATATGGGTATATGAATATATGTATAAAATTGCAAAGACCTATTGAATCCAAATATATGAAGATGAGTTCCCTCAGCTCAAGTCAATCATTGACCACTTTGTTCTTACCTATAGATGGCATACAATTAACAACAGAACATTCAGCACAAACCAAGAAAAGATTGCACAGTGTGATTCCATTATAACAACAGTAAGAGATACTGCAGTGTCTATGAGCATCTTAGACGGTCTCTCTCTCTCCAGCATTTCTCTACAAGAGAACTTTGTGAACATTTCTCTTGAAATAAACATATTTGGCTGAAAGCATTTATAGAACCATTTTAACCCAACAAGAGAATTCTATTTTTTTTCCTTTCTCTTAGAATAAGTGTATTTCTCTTTGACCACCATTTCCAAAGATTAAGTACTTAAACAGCATTACTGTCTAAGCACGTCTTGTCTTGAGTCTTTCTGTAGACTGGGTAAATTTAATTCTCTTGCTAGATTGAATTATTTATATTTCTCTCTCAAACACTGAAAAAAGGCCTCCTGTGTATTCTTATGCATCTTACTGTAGAGTAAACTCCGCTATAGTTATGGTTTATTCTGAACCCGTGTTTAATAGGATGATCAGGTCACTTCACATTCAGACACATATAATTATCTTTTATGGGTGACTGGTCACATATTCAATAGAATTTTCATGAATGCTTTGCACAGTTCCCCATAGAGGAGGGTCATGACCTATCAATTGTTCGGAAGGACATCTATTTGGTCTGCTGCACATATTCTTTTTTTCATGGAAATCAATAATTCTCTTGGTGCAATCTTGGATTTGAGTTTGCATATATTTAGGCAATAATTGTCTGCATAGTAGAATTATGCAACAAGGTAAACAGTTTCTGAATTAATCAATATCTAGATTGCTGGTCTAGTTGTTTATTGATTTTGTGTCATTTTTTCCTATTGTCAAAAAAATAAAAAGGTAATAATTATTCTGATAATATTCCCAGGACAGATTTACTCTTGGGTCAGTGATCTACAGAAATCAAATATTTTTGAGAGATACGACTGCCTCTTGCTCATTCTGTAATTTTTCATGTTTCCTATATAGCAACCTATGTGTATCAGACATATTTCAAAAATGACACTCAATTTTTTTTGGATTTGCTCTATTGCTCCTTTCTTAAGTTGAAATTCCACTCACTGATCAAACTTTTTTATACACACTGAAAGCTAAAAGTTGCCCTACTTATATTACTTTAGCTCCATCCCACAATTTATTGACAGTGTTTTTCTTGCTACTCAGTTAAAAATACTTAAACTCCCCATTATGCTATTTCCTTTGACTTATGAATCACTTAGAAATGTATATTTAAAAAAAAAGAAATGTATATTTTTTAAAATACTTACATAACACATGTTATATATCTTTTTAGTTCTCAAATTTTGTTGTACTCTGATTATGCCAATCCCTTGGTTTTGTTGAGATTTCCTTTATCGTCAATTATGTGGCCAACTATTTTTATTTTTATTATTTTATTTTAGACAGAAAGAGGGTCGGTGAGGAGCAGAAGGAGAGGGAGAGAAAGAATCTTCAGCACTTTCCATGCTCAGTGCATATCCTGACCTCACCACTCTGAGATCATGACCTGAGCCAAAGTCAAGAGTCAGATGTTTAACCAACTCATCTACCCAGGCACCCTGTGACTATTTTTAAGTGTCTTGAGTGCTTGAAAGTTACATTGGGTGGGTGGTCACTTCTATGGGGGCTCTGGGACTTAGAGGTACCTACTATTTAGTTGAGAAACACAGGTTTATAAAGTCTTTTTTTTTCTTCCTTTCTAATAATAAAATATCAGTAACTAAAAGAAAAAATAAAGTCTATTTTATCTGGATAATTACTATCTCAGAACTGCCATTCTCCTCCTCTGCCCTCTGATTCTCTTTGATATTATTTTCTGAGATGATTTTGCATCTCTAGTTTTACCTTTCTCTTACTATTTCTAGAAGAATAATTCTAGAGATTTAAATACAATAGGCAGAGTTGAATATATTCTACAACCAAAAACCTTTTTGTAAAATTAGGAGTCATTAACATTGAGATTTTTCATTTTGCTTAAACTTTCATTTCCCTTTGTAAAATTCTTGAGCTTCAAACCATCACCCTATTTGTCTTTGTTTTTTTAGGTATAAAGTTTTACTAAAACATGATCAAAACATCAAAGTACTGATTAAAACTGCATGATTTATTAGATAAAAATTAAATTTAGATAAAAAATAAAATCTTTTTCATGGCCTACAAGTGTGCACCAGCCTGGCCCCTAACACAATCTCTTTTCTTCTTCCCTCTTGTCTGTGCTCCAGCTGTATTATCCATTTTTGTTGGGGTCCATTTTCTTAAAAATAATTTTTCTGAAATCAGTAACACATCTATTCCACTTTTTTTGCCCACAATGCCCTGTATTTTGCCTTCATAACATTGTTCACAGTGCATAATTGTCTTTGAGATTTGAATGATTACTGCGTTCCACTAAAATATTAAGACCCAAAATG
Source organism: Spilogale gracilis (assembly GCA_004023965.1). Lineage (NCBI taxonomy): Eukaryota > Metazoa > Chordata > Mammalia > Carnivora > Mephitidae > Spilogale > Spilogale gracilis. The sequence continues at coordinate 6,713 of PITA01012829.1, forward strand.
GTACACAATAACACATAATAGCTAATAACAAGCTAGGAATGAATGATTATGCTGTAATAATTTTTGCAATAACTCAAACAAATCTATTATACCTTCAAAGATCAGAGACTGTAGAAATCTTCTAACATTGAAAATAGGTCATCAAAGTAAAGACAAAGATATTTGACTTGTCGTTTTAAATAATCCATAATTTGAGCCAAACTCTTTCACATTTCTTGGTCTCTTTGCCTCAGCTATTTGAGATTTTGATTTCCTTAAAACTGAGTGAAAATTCCTGATTCATTCAATTTCACTTTGACACCAAGAAATGAAAAGAGGCCATCAAGGAGGGCTTCTTAAAAGTACTGAGGATCTGACCTTTGGTTACCAAAAAACGGAGTTTCACTGTCATCTCAGTGTCTCCACAGCATGACAGAAATTTTCTCTACCTGTCATTTATCTAAGTAAATTAAGTTACTGCCGTGACTGCTCAGTCCTGTCATCTCTTCATTATAAGCATATATCAGATCAAGATTTTTTAAAACTGGTTTTGTGTGTGACCTTATAGGTGGATGACAAAATTGAAGGTGTCCTCATGTGGTGGGCTCAGCGCCCGGCTTGCCACAGAGTCTATTCGAGGTATTGACAGCTTCTATATTGCTTTAAAATATATTTTATTAACTCATTTTTTTCACAGACTTTACAAAATATTTTAAAAATTATAAATATACTTAAAACTTACATATGACCACATCAGAATATTATTGTCTTTTATTTGACCACTTATAATAAATCATAAAGTTTTCATTTGTCATTAAAAAAAAGTATTTTCTGTGAATGAAACGGTTAAGCTCTTAGACTGGAAAGTAAAATCTAACAAAAATCTCTTTTCATTCATGTCCTCAACCACATAGACAGAGACATTCACATAGCAAGTGAGTTGTGTGTGTGTATATATATATTTATGTGTGTATATATATATATATACAAGTTATGTTTAATGTATACAGAACAATATAGTTCTGTTATCTAATTTATACATGCAATACATATATACAACATTTAATATATATGCATATAGAGACATGATCAACTCTCTGCTCAAGATATTTAGAAGTTACTAAAGAAAGAATAACATACCAGTTGTTTGAGACTAGGTTATGATGAAAAGAACAGGAGAAAGGGAAGGTGGGAAGCCAGCATATACCTGAGTAGGAAAGGGGCCACTAATGACAAAAGATGTAATAAAAAATATTTCCCTATACATTTGATATTATCTTTGGATTATAGCCACTTGAGTGGGTATGAACTGATCTCTCATTTTTGGTTTCAGTTTTTATTTCCTTAGTAACAAAGACAATTTCTCAACTCATTGGATAGTCAGTCTTCTGCCACAGAATGTAGCTCGAGAACAGGGACCATGATTGTGCGGTTCTAGCAGGGCGGCTATACATTAAAGACCCTGAATAGTCATTTCATGATTAAATGCATCTCTATAATACATAGGCATTAAAGTGATTCATATGAGTAATGTTAAATTCCCTTAATACTGTCTGCATTATATTCAATGAATTAAAAGTGGGTCATAAAATACGTGCAGGCTGATTTATAATTTGTAAAATATATAACATATCTAAATGAAAAGGTTAATGATCATTTCTAGATGGTATATTAGTTGTTAGTTTGTCTGAGATATAATTTATAAAACAAAAGCCTTAAAATTGTTTTGTTTATTTTATTTTATTTTTAAAGATTTTATTTATTTGACAGAGAGAAACACAGCCAGAGAGGTAACACAAGCAGGGGGAGTGAGAGAGGGAGAAGCAGGCTTCCCACCGAGCAGGGAGCCCAATGTGGGACTCGATCCCGGGGCCTCTGGGATCATGACCTGTGCCGAAGGCAGTCGCTTAACCAACTGAGCCACCCAGGTGCCCCTGTTTTGTTTGTTTTAGAGAGAACACAGGAGGAGGGGCAGAGGAGAGGGAGAGAGAATCTTAAGCAGGCTCTCCTCCCAGTGTGAAGCCCGATGTGGGGCTCAATCTAACAACCCTGAGATCATGACCTGAGCTGAAATCAAGAGTCAGACACTTAGACAACTAAGCCACCCGGGTATTTCTTGAAAATCAATGTCTGACATCATGTGGTCGGGGAATGGCCACATGAGACCATCCAGCATGTATGTGAACACTCACTGACACGGAGCTCATCATCTGCCACTCATCCACATCACAAATTCTGTTGAATTCCTTTACAGGGCACTAAAATTTGACTGCTTATAAGTTCCTCTGTTCCTGCACCTATTCTCTAAGACAACAGGATTTTGCAGTCATGCAAAGAACCTTCAGGCTTTAGTTTACCTCCTCAGGTCCATCATTACCAGATTTTTCAGTGAGATTTCCTCTGACATTGTTCCCAGGTACCATGTTGTCCTTGTCTGCCACCTACAATCTCATTTTACATGATTCAAAGAATGATGACATATAATAACTATTTCTGGAAAGAATATTCAGAAGAGAATATTAGGACTAATAATAAAATATAGATTTGAAAAATGTACTGTATGCAATAAACTGTACTGAGGTATGTATGTATTACATTTTACTATTACTTGTATCTATTATTATCCCCATTTTACAAATGAGCACCCTGAGGTTTGGGAGAGCAAGAAAATCATAGGACATCGAATAAATAAGTAAAAGAATTTCCATTTTTATTCAAGTGTGTCTGATTCCAAAGTTCTTGTTCTCTTGACCTGAACCTTGGGCTGTGTTCTGGTCTTCTGAAACCTTACAATTTCAGGATATAGACCTCAGTGAGGCTAAGGTAAGAAAGTCTCTTTATAGATTAGGATTTTTAATTTTTATTATTTTTTTTATGAATAATCAGAGTCCCATTCTCAGGCCTGTTTCCAAAATCTGCAAAGATAAAACATTACTAAGAAAAGCAACTTGAGAGCAAATTGGTTAATGACAGAACTCTAACAAATCTGGTACTTTCTAAATATTGATGACCAGTACTTTGGTATCTGTAATGCATAAGAGAACAGGTCCTGCAGAAGGCAGTAACAGAATTTTTACTGTTAGAGATGGGTAAATTTCCCCTTATTCCACCTGTCTCAGAGATGCCCATCTCAAAGATGTCCTGTTTGCAGGCCCAAATCATAAGCCTAACTAGGCCCGGGGGATACTCTGTGCCCTTTCCAACCGGAGGCAGCTCTCTTTGCATTTGGAGACATTATGGCCTTGTTTCCAAGGAAGGAAATATACCTCTTTCTTCCTAGCTCCAGGCCACCAAAGATACTACTTGGAAATATCAAATCTAAGCTCCTTCTGCTTCTTTTGATAGCAAGGGCTCTCCCATATTTGAGGGTAAATGCAACGGGATACCATAAGAGAAGGGACCCTCCAAACCTTTGCAAGCTTTTGCAAGTCTATAACCCAAGGCTGCCTTTTCCACATCCTTGGGTTCCCACTACATTCTGGTCTCTAAGCCTCAATTAAGGATATAAACATGGAAAGTGTGTATAAAACAAGCAAACATCTAAGTGATCAATCTCTCATAAATCCTCTGAGACTGCTTTTACTCTGAGATCTTAATATTTAGAACCAAATATTCTCAGAAATCATTGCCTTGAGCAGCTATAAATTTCTAAAGGCCCTAATTTCATCCCCCCCCCCCCCCGGATATGAAAATCTATACAGAAGCCAGTGCCCCAGCACTTGCCCAGGAAAATCTCTGAGCTGGGATAAGCATTTTTATCCGTGGCAGGAGCCACAGCCTGGCTGAATGCGGGCTTCTAGGGAAGCTTCAATCTCCCACTGAGGAGGGACTTACAAATCATCCAGCAACGGTGGCCACCTCCTCTGCTGCTGGCTCAGCTCTTGGGCTTCTCTCCGCTTCTCTATAACCTTCTCTAGCCTTTTGCATTATTCATTCACTACCATTTAATTTCCTATGTTATGTATTATCTGGGGAGAGAAAAAACACATCTTTTGCTTTGGTTTCCTCACCCAGAGGAATGCCATTTGGACGGAATGCTCTCTTCCTTTTCTCCTGTGAACATATTAGCAGAGACCAGCTTGTCACAGCTCAGCCCACAAGACCCAGGACACTTCCTTCAGGAGGTGGTGAGGACCTGACCATCGCTCTCTGTTTCAGTCTATTCCATTGCAGCTTTGCCCTTAGAAACCTCCCTCTCTCCCACAGGGGTCTGTACTCCTCTCTCCTAGAACTGCTACCTCCCACCCTCTTTCCTTTTCCTCTGCTTCGTCCTCCGAACCTTCTTTTTACTCTGTCCAGTCGCTAGTTATCTGTAGAGTAGTTTCTGCTCTTCTGTCCCTTTACTGACACAGGGATATCGCCATGCATCTGTACAAGAAGAGCACTATTCCAATCCCTTGTTAAATTAATATTTCTTCCCTTATTATTCACTTCTGTCCTGGGACTCCTGGAATAGTGAAAGTAGAAACTGCTGTCTCAAGCCAGGACCCTGAGAACAAGTGTGGAAAAGCCTCAGCTGATACATGCCTAAAAAGAAAGTCTTAGGTGAAATTGCCGATAATCCTCAGCTTCTAGCACAACGAATGAAAAAGTGGTGAGTTCATATATATTATGTATCAAGTTTTTCTATCTTATTTTATGCTTTAAGTTTGGTCTCCATGCTATACTTTTTTTTTTTTTATATACAGTATTTTTCAGTATTTGACCTAAGAGGCACTTAGAGTGACTTGCTTCAAGCCCCATAGCCATTAAATGTACAGGAAGTGGCCCAGCTCAAAGACTGGGAACAAAGGGGGCTCTATCTTTAATTCCTGAGTGACACACCGCCCTGTGTTTATCCAGGCTTCCTTTCCAACACCTCGATTTATCTGAAGAATTGACCTACCCAGTGTCCCATTTCAAATCCTAGCCATATTTTCTTAACGCCTGTCCCTCATGTGATCCACAAGCCTTCTCACTCCCTTTGTCAAGCTAGGTTCTAGTATCCTTCTCTCTCCAGCTCACACATATAGATATATATACCTCCATCTTATTAGCATGCCCCTTTTGCACTCACAGTACTAGTAAAGAATAGGCAACAGCGAAACTCTGCTTCAAGATAACCTTGATTAAGTTCCCCAAAATGTTTCTTTCTTGGGTTAAACTACACTACCCTTAGTAAAGCACATGAAAACTCCAGTATCCTAGGAAACCAGAGAACAGGAGGCTGAGATCTTTACTCAGCGCCTCTTGACACAGCAGCATGTCTGTTGGAAGGAGGAAGTTGGCTGAGCCCAGTTCAAAGCCATCCTCGTGATCCTCCAACCCTTACCTTGCTTCACAATGACCGCTACTTCCTCTTCTCGCTCCTGAACATCCCTCTCGGAAATGGAGCTGGGAATGGTGACGGGCCATTGGGAGCAGATCTTCTTGTTCTCTTTACACCTCTGAGCTGAGAGTTGCAGATGATGTGCTGTAGGACAACGGAGTTTCCACCAATGCCCTTTGCTCGATGTCGTCCTTTTCCACGTAGGCCTCATTTGGGGGCTGAAGATGTGTACGTAGATCATTCAGGTAGGCAGCTGAGAGGAAAAGGCCCCTCAGGACACCCAGAACCTCTTTTCTTGTGTATTATATCCTCCCTCTAACTCATCTACATGCTCTTTGGACATGCCTGTGTTACATTTTGTATAGTACCTATAATACAACCATTGCTCTCTTTAGTGATTGGCCAGAGGAAAGCTGTGGGTACTACAGGAGATACAAAGAAGAATCAATCGATCATCTCCACAGTGATGGTGCTTTTTGAGCAGGCTACCTCCAGCTCCAGGTACCATGCTCTACCTGACAGCATGGGAGTCATCTTGTAGACCAGTTTTAGCTGGGAAGGAAAAAAAATGGAGGACAAATTAAATTTTATGTTTTGGAGCTCCTAGGTGGCTCATTCAAGCATCTGTCTGCCTTTGGCTCAGGTCACGACCTCAGGGTCCTGGAATCAAGCCCTGCTTGCCTGGGTGCCCTGCTCAGCGTGGAGTCTGCTTCTTCCTCTCCCTCTGCCAGTCCCCCTGCTTGTGTGTGCGTTCTCTCTCGCGCGCGTGCACTCTCTCTCTCTCTCTCAAATAAATAAAATCTTTTTTAAAAAGTTTTATCTTTAACACAGACACAAACACAGACGTTGAATATTTGCAAAATATTAGGCACCATGCTAGAAAATTGCACATGCAGACCTCGACTTTGGTGAAAGCCTGGCATTGGCAGGGTTTTCTTCTTTTGTTCTAACCTTCTTTATTCCTAGGAATTGCTAGGAACCAAAAGCAGAGAGCCCTGTGGCCAGACCACTCCTTCAGACTGGGTCAGAAACAGTAAGGCTTCCTCATGAGAGCAGTGTTTGCCCACGGAGCCCTTATGTGGGCTCCATTCTACCCCCCTCCCAGCACTTCAACTCCCAGACTGGCAGTTATTTTTGCCTCTGACAGTTAACTACTCAGTCTTTTCTGCTTCTAGCAAATGCCTCTGGCTCCCACAGCTTCACACACTCTCCAAATCAATGTCTTTCTTTTGCCATTCCCCTATTCTATCACGTCAGGTAAGACATTTTTTTTATCTGTGAGAAAATAGCCTCAGGATCTTGATATAATCCAAAACCAGAATAAAATATACATCCTATCTACTACAATTTGTTCCTCATGATACATAATTTCAGGTTTTATCATACTAG